>JBAMYA010041562.1:0-15248 GCA_037176975.1 Arrhamphus sclerolepis | reverse complement strand
TCCTCCCACAGTCCAAAGACATGCTTGATAGGTTAATTGGAGTTCCTAAATTGTCCCTAGGAGTGAGTGAGTGAGTGAGTGAATGCTTGTTTGTCTATATGTGGCCCTGCGATGGACTGGTGACCTGTCCAGGGTGTACCCCTGCCTTTTGCCCAATGTGAGCTGGGATAGGCTCCAGCAGACCCCCATGACCCTGCACAGGACATAGCGCCGCAGATTACCTTGGTCAGATCTGAATAAAGTTAACAATTTTTATTGCTGAGTTATGGAAGCCCTAAAGGGCCATACATGCATACATTTTATTTCCCCCGTTTCCCCATGATAACGAATTATTTTTTTCCTCCGTTTTCGGTGATTACGAGATA
Organism: Arrhamphus sclerolepis; assembly: GCA_037176975.1. NCBI lineage: Eukaryota > Metazoa > Chordata > Actinopteri > Beloniformes > Hemiramphidae > Arrhamphus > Arrhamphus sclerolepis. The sequence continues at coordinate 14,883 of JBAMYA010041562.1, read as the reverse complement.
ATTAATTTGAGATCTCAAGGGCATTGCAATGCCCTGATGAAGGTCAATAGGCAAGTTTGGTGAAAAATACACTTGTTAGCATGGATCTAAGTGTGCAGAGACTTTTTTTCTTAGTTTTCTTGAAATCTCAAATTAATTATCTCGCTATCACGGGAAAAAATAACTCGTTATCACGAGAAAACGGCGGAGTTATGTCGTTATCACAGGAAAATTATCTCGTTATCACCCAAAAACGGAGGAAAAATAAATCGTTATCACGAGAAAACGGTGGAGTTATGTCGTTATCACGAGAGAAATAAAATGTATGGATGTATGACCCTTTAGGGCTTCCATACTGAGTAAAGCTCAGCAGAACTCACCAGATAAACCTGCTTGGCCACGAATGCTGCAACGTGTCCACCACATTTCAGGACCTCATGAATCCTTGCTGCTGGTCAGCTGTAGGAACCTGTCACAGCTCTGTTACCATCCAAACGCTACGATTCCACAAGCTTCCTCCATTCGAGTCCATTTCATTGTCTGGGACAAAGGTGTTCAGTAGCTGGTCCAGATGTTTAGCTGAAGTTGCTGCTCCGCTAACATGCATACCTTATGCCCATATCTATCACATCGGCGTCTCGCCCAGCTGGAGTGAATAATAATGACTACTTTTACACTATCGGCGAGTTTTTAACCTTATCAGTCACAATTGTATTCTCCAGGATAATGTGTTGTTTTACAACAGCACCGAGTTTAACCTTTTATAGCTGCTTTCTCTCTGCAAATGGTGTGTTATTTCTTTGGCGGTACACACAGTTGTTCGCTTATTCTGTGTGTTTTACCAGCCCTTGCTGTGTGAAGTCTGGTCCTTGGCTAGCTGGGGTTTGGTACCGATAGGTGCTGTGGTCCCACCATTATTATATACAGCCTTCTGAGTATCCACTGGTTATTCTCGGTTCACGCTGGGTTCACTGTCCTCCTCCACTTCACTTTCAACAGACCTGCTGGAAATTTGCTGCTGTTTAACTGTAGTTATAGTTCCGGTTCAGAGCAAATATTTAAACGTTATTTAACCGCCTTCTAAATTTTAGCACAGTTTATTATCCCACATACCTCGTACATTTCTACTAGTGAAGTCAATTACGGCTGACGTAGGCAGGTTCATGAAGGTGTGACCCCATTATTATATAAAGTCAGTGGGCGCAACTAGCATTTGAAGTAGGCTAACAGTGAAATAAAATAAACGTATTTAAAAACAAAAAACATTTTGTATTTCATGTATTGTCTTTAGCCTTTCAATTTCCCATTGTAAAAAAATTTTGAAATTCATTTACGTTTTTTTTTTTTTAATCTAAATTCTCCTGCGTACCACGAGAGGGAGCTTGCGTACCACAGTCTGGGAATGACCGGTTTAGACAGTTTTAACTTGAAATTAACACTGTCAAAACTGTCAAAAAGACTGACAATGGTAATGTTAGAAAATGCTGATAACTAGTCTGGCCCTAATTCAAGTTCACCGTTTGCTGTGTGAGTCTAATGCAGTGATTTATTGTAGTGTGGCAGAAAATAAACCTTTACATTTAAATACCGCTCTGGAAGGCAGTTCATTTTCAGTCTGGATGTGAAGTGGTGTGCAGGTCTCCTCACTGACTGCAGCTGGGAGTGCTGCAGAGGCTGCAGGGAGACTGACCATTGCTCGTTGAGAACAGTAGAACGATAAGTGCTTTCATGTCAGTCTCAAACAACAGAAAAATCTCCAATAACACCAGGAAAAGTCAATAGATTTGTCGCTAGTCACTTTTGACAAAAAAAAGCTCCCAAGAGCAGTTGGAAAGTCTCCAGATTTAGCGACAAAGTCACCAAGTTGGCAACACTGGCTGCAGCCTGCGAGATCATTTTTCACTAGCAACAACACAAAATAGTTTGACCTCCTCGAACATTTTCTAATTACATGCAATAGCTGTGTTTGGCTCTTGGCAGCATTGTGATTTGCAATCCATTCTGCATACCACTGATTTAGGCATAGCTATTCAATGCATCTGAACTTTGATTCTGGCTATTTAATTTATTAGAAGTGCTCTAAAGCCTGAGAGAGGGAGAGGGGTGACAAATCTTGTGCTGATTGCTGAGACCATTTCTTCTTCCACCTGTGAAAAACTGTCTTTGTTTTGCTCTATATGGTATTTACAGTACCATGCTCAAGCTAATGAAGAAATATGTGAAAACAGGTGAACATCAGCAGTAATATTTTAAACAAATAAACATCATATATACTGATACAATATTACTGAAGCAGACGTACTGAAAGGGGATCAGAGACCACAATTTGCTGTTTAACTGCCGCAGTTTGTTCTGAAACTGGTCTCATACTTATTTAATGCTTTCTAAATTACATTAATTCTACAAACAGTGATCTCAGTGTTTTTTAAAGTTTTAGTTTTTCAGCAAATAATAGGTGACCTGTGGAGGCATCTCTAACCAGATTGTGAGTTGTATGAACATGTGCACTTCATTCAGTACTAACACTGACATTAATGTAATTAAAAGCATACTTGCACTACACTGTTTAATTGCTGGTGCAAAGTGTATCACTGTTATGCAGTTGTAACAACAAAGGTCTATTGTTTTGTTTTTCTTTTTCTCTTTTAAAAAAAACCCACCACAATGATCCTACTTCTTAAGCTTTCGGGTTATATGCACCATGTATGCCTTTTATGAGAGAACAGGGTAGGTTTTAAGATTTAGATTTTTCCTCCCTGAACTGAGCTTCAGTCAACAGTCACATTGGAGACATGCAGTCAGAGCGCTTCTCATCTGTCTTCATCCACTGGAGGCTGCTATCTCAGAGATCACTAACCCTCAGGTCAGCTCACAGTATATCTTCAGATATATTTCTCATTCGAACAAAAGTTGCCTTTTCAACATGCAGCTCAGATCCTGAATACTTTTTGGATGAAGAACAAGAAGAAACCTCGTAACTACAAAACTTGACAGTCACAGTTTTATACATTATACATTACATTTTGATACATTATATATTTTATACATTATACATGACTATACATGCCATTATACACATACATTTGAAGGTTTCATATCAAGACAAAAGATTATTACAAGGTTTTACGACTAGGAAAATACACAACCTCAAATGAATGACAACACATCGTGTATTACATGTCCTGTGGCATGATCCTTTTTTTTTATTTTTTTTTTTATATGTTTTACCTGTACAAGCTCACATCATAACCTTTCAACCATTGTGAGTTGGTGGAAAGGCAATGACTTGCAGTGTCCGGTTTTGAGCTTATGTGATGCTGTACATCTTGGCCAAACATCTTGACTGTGTTCTCATATGTCCAGACATCTGGAACAATGATCAAGATTAAACAATGATTATCTTTAATCAGGATGATTCATCTGGATCATGTTTTCATACGACTTGTGCTTTTTTTTTTTAATTTATGTATTTTAAATGAAACTTTACAAACCTAAGCCACACTATCATGTTCTTTTTTATAAAAGGAACATTACAGGCATCCTTCAAAGAAAGCCATGCTTTTTCAGATTGTATGAACATGAAGAAGAATTGCTGTTGCTCCATCATCGCCTCCAACCACATCAGGAGATGCTGGGGTTAGTATGCAAATAGCAAGGCTTCTACAGTTTTTAATATCAGTGTTCTTTATACTGTTGAAACATGATTCATAAATTGAATTTATAATGTTGCATAGGAAGAAAGTATAATCTATTGCAATATTTGAACATGTTTATTCCAGTCTGCAGATAAGAAATACAAAACAACCAGTCTAACTGGTTTATTCTGATTTTTTGAAAAAAAGAAAAAAAAAACTTAACTCCTTAACTTCTGATGCTTAAATTAGCTGTCTTATACATGCCACAGGCAATAAGATGGAGTGCCAGTGCCAGTTGCCAGGAACATTCAACGACGAGGCTTTCGCACAATAACCTTTAAGGTTCTTAACAGTATCAAACAAAACAATAAATTGTTTTGTTTGATACTGTTAAGAACCTTGTTTTGTGCTGTTGTAAGGACCAAGCTCTTATTTGAGGCATATAGAAGCAAATAACTAGAATGTCCCCAATTGAAATCGTATCAAGGCTTCTATCATTTTTAGTAATTGACATGGCAGCTGCTTTCTACTATTCTAACTAACTCATTACACTTCCATATTGCAACTACTCATATCACAAATTGATCATTTTTAAAGGACATTAAAGATTACTACCATGAACGTCCTTTCCAGTGACAGCCAGGAAAGCTTCGCCAGTTATAAGGCTTCATTCACCTTCAGTACAGCCAATAATCTGCTTCCAGCTACCATTTGTAAACTGTAACCTTTTGCACTCAACCACCATTAACTTCATAACACTGAGTGTGATGTTGCAGAAACATGTGTGATAAAAATTTGCGTAGTCTGCACCTTTACATGTCCCCATATGGTGGTCCATGGGTGGAGTTTATGCTAATTAATGTGCTTTGTGGCCCGAGTGTTACCAAAGTGTGATCAATTAAATCCTGTGCAGAAGGTGATGCGTGTGCAAATCTACTCACAGATTTACAAAGATTCAGTTTGATAACAACAGATAGCACAAACAATTAGAATTTCTCATGGGGTTCGCATACTTTTTTTTCTTACCATTGCAAGACGGTCATCAAAGTTACAAGATTCAGTCCTCTAAAATGTCACATTCAGCTTATACAGATGTGTTAAGACTGGATGAAGCAAAACTGCCATCCACTGAGTCAAGCAGGATTAATAAAATAATGATAAAACTAATCAAAATTCTGAGCAAGTGGACAAGACAGCATTCAGTCTTACATTAACATCCTTATGCTGTTTTATTCCCTATTTAAATTAAACTGTAAATGTTCTTTAAGGCTAATCCTTCGTTATCATTGGGGTCATTCTGTCTAAGCTTGGGGTAGCGCTTTCCAATTTGTGTGAAATTGAGGGCCTCTGGGTTAAGAGTAGAATCTGCAGGCACAGATAGTGACTGGAAACTGGCTGTTGCTGGATGTACTGACAGACAGCACTGCCCCTCCCGGCCACAGTGACTCCACCAAGCACCACGGGACCATTGAGTCACCATTGCCACTCTATGTTTGACTGGACATATCTAATCCTCCCCAGTCATCAGCTCGCTGATCGCTTTCATGAGAGATATAAAGCTGTGTGAACAGTGCAGTCTGCCAAAAAAAAAAAAAAAAAAAAGAAGAAACTGGGAAAAAAAAAATGGAAATTTCTGAAAAGCAAGGGCAAAATAACAAAACAAAAAACGTGTATCATCTACTTTTGAAGATAAAGACAACCCAAAATCAGGACAACATTGGAACAACATACAAAATGCAAAAACAAATAAATAAATGGCTGTTTGTTTGTTTTTTTTTGTTCCAGAACATTCTCTCTTGGGGACAGGACTGCATGTCCTCTCTGCTTGCTCAGCCATGCCTCTGTAATGTGTGCAGAATGTGCTATTGCATTGTCTTGTTGAAAAATGCATGACTGTCCCTTGAAAATATGTGGTCTTGAAGGCAGCATGCGTTTCTCTAAAATTTCAGTCTTTCTGAATTAATGCTACCATCACAAAAGGTATAAGGTCATCTTTAATAAGGGCGCTGATACAACCCCATCCTATCACCATGTCTGGCTTTTGGACTTGTTGCTGATAAGAGTCTCAATGGCCCTTTCTTTCCAGCTTTGGTCAGGAGCACACGCAGCCCATTTCTTCTAAGAAACCTCTGGAATACTGATTCATCTGACCACGATACACATTTCCATTGTGTGATGTCAGCATCTCTTCTTCCAAGCCCAGAGATGCTGACATTGTCTCTGGCTTAGGTGATCATAAGACTTCTTTTTCACACAGGAAAGTTTTAAGTAGCAATTGTAAAAGTAGCTCCATTTTATAGCTCTTCACAGAAATGTTTCAAAGCAATTCTTTCCATGTGGGTATAACAGCTTTTGAAGAACGATAGTTTTTGATGCAATCTGACAGTTTGGAGACCATGTGCTACCAGATCAGGTTTGAGCGCTTGCCATTCACTTATTAATATTCCCTCACTTCCCTTTTTTCTGGTGGGTTAGTGGTAGTAGTGTTTTCAGGTCCAAATCCCAGTTGCATCACAAATGTCATCTGGCGTTAAACTTGTGCCAGACTAATCATGTGGACCATACTACAGTGGTGACCCCTGTTACGCCCCTCTGCATCCTTGCTGGTTTTACCACAGCAGTGCAGGGGTGTGGTACTGACTGCCTCATTGACTGCATCTGTGAAGCTGAGGATGAAACCTGCCTGGTGTGGCTCATATGGAGACTCCCCATTAGCTGCTGCTTGGTTGTTGGCTCTGGTTTGATACTGGATTTTACTAATAAACCCTTTACTTTCCAATCAAATGTGTTCAGTCTCTTCTTTCATTAAGGAACATTGGTTTTTTTACACAGCATCTCGAATATTTTCTCACTCAGTTTTTCCTCTAACCATCTTTGATTGTCAATGGTTCAAGCATTTTTTTCTGCATCTTCCATATCATCTGAACTTTTCTCATTTGTGGTTGTAATAAGGCAGTATAGTTAAATGCTCACATAAAGACTTCTGTGCCCCCTCCTGCCCCCCCTACACACACACACACACACACACCTTTTTTTTTTAACTCACTCTGGGGACTTCATTAAGAAACAGCCACTCCTGACAGACTAACTTGAATGCTGATTGTACTCTGAGTTGGCCATTAGTTTGCCCCTGATTAGAAACCAGTGATTGTGTTAAGATTGATTGGAGACACACACATACACTGGTGTTCCAATTATATCAAGTGTCATCTAACCGATGGTCAAAGTGGGCTTGGGGTCATTTTGAATTCAGCTCAGTTGTAGCTAATTAGAACATGATTATTCCATAGAGGTATTTCTGTTGAGTGTTGTCTTGACAATCAAAGCAGTAAAATACATTGCATCCAATAATCAGTACCACCCATTCGAGGGAGATTTGAACTTTTTTACTCCCTGATCTGATTTGAACAGCTGTTCTTTTCTTTCTTTTTTTTTTATTTTTTATTTGAAGATGGGCTTATAGACTTTGTTCAGAATTACAAAATGTGCTGTGTCAGAAGTACCTTCCAACGACCATAATTCACTCGTCATTCATTGCTTTCCGTCACAGGACCATTTCAAATCAAAATTCAACTATAGTTTGAAAGCTGCTGTTCAGCATTTCACTGCTTGAGTGCACCACCCTGAATCATAACAAGATGCAATGACACCCATTTAAACATAATCTCAACAATCCATCAGCCACACCACAAAGAAGTCAATGGGCCTTGACAGTAGGTACCCGTCAGATCATTGCCTTTAATGCATTAAGGTCTGATAGCTCTGAAAGGTAGTGACGACTCTGCGCACAAGTGCTGCACTTTTCCAGATGCAGTCACAGCCTTTTGTCCAACTACCTCCTATTCATCAAATCAAAAGCACCTAACAACAGAAGGCATGGACACCTCCCTGGTGACAAGAATATCTATGTAAACATATAAGAACATGCCTTCATTCTGCAGAATTTGCAATCTTTTCAATATTTGCAGAAACATCCATCTTATTTTAGTTCTCACATAGCCTACATGCTCGCAAAGAAATTAAGTTCTAGTGAGTATTCATATTGCTTAAGCTTTAATGCAGGATATATTACATAAATATATAATATTGTGCAATGCTGTCTTTGCAGTTTTTGTTTCCAGAGAAAGCTCACGGGCTAATGACATTTTATTAATCTATTATTGAATAAAACCTTAATCCATTTCTTGTTCTGGTGTTCTCACATCCTATGATTCAGTAGCTTTCAGATTCCAGGAAACACTGTGAAATGTTGTTTTTTTTTTCCCCCTCTATTTTATGGAGACTGAAGACGTTCAGCTCTTTCAAAATATGGCAAAACATCTACAGAAGAGAAACATGTGGAGAAGTGTGTCTTGTCTTTTTTTTTTTCTTGAAGCGATGCTATCTTTGGTGAATAAAGCACCACATCTTTACACTACTAAGATGTCTGAGCAGAGGGCATGTGGGCTGGTCTTATTACCCTTTAAATCATAAACTGGCTTAAATTCTGTGTAGTTGCACTGTTGCATTTGCATTAAAGCCCACTGAGCAAGAAAACTGAAAGAGCATTAAAAGCAACAAATAAAAAGAAAAAAAGTCTGAAATCTGTACTAATGGTCATTAATGCTAGTTTTTTCTTCTTGGGGAGAGCATGTTTCAACTTTATCTTTTTCTGTTGCAGAAATATTTCATCATTATATATGTTCTTGCTCTACACTCAAGTTACCACAGAGGGCTGTTTGTCAAGTTTGTCAAAGAACTGAAGTGGATCAGTGATGATGAAGATGATGTGAATTAGAGGCACTTAATCTAAAACTTTCTATATACTTTTGAGGCAGATGGCTGCCCTCATTATTCTGGTTCTGCTGGAGATTTTTTAACCCTGTTAACAAGGGTTTTTTTCCTCTCCACTGTTGCCTACTGCTTGCTCAGAGATTGCACCAACGTGAAGATCTGATCCAATTTGTTGGGTTATTTAGTGAGGCTTTTTCTATGAATTGGCATTATATACATTTTGAATTATTTTTTAAGTTAACTTTGTAAATTTAGAATTTAAAATGCCTTAAATTAACTCTGCTTTGAATTGGAGCTATACAAGTAAATTGAAATTGGGGAAAAAAACAAGTTAAGTAACAACTTGGTAATGATGAATAATGAAAGAATGAATCCTGATGATCTTAATGATCCACCTTTATAAAATGTGCCCCTGGCTGTTTATGAGGTGTGATAGATCAATACGAACAGACTGACAGACAATATTTTTATATAGGAATTCAGACACTCAATGGTTTTGTCTGTTTTTTTTTCTTTGTTGGTGTTTTTGTTTGTTTTCTTTTTTTCCATAGCCAAATCACAAGAAAGAAGGCTGTTTCTCAGCACATTCTCAAGACTGTAGCACAGATGTCTTTTAACAAAGGAAAATTTGAATATATGAGAAAAATATAACCTAGATACATTTAAATTTTCAACATTTAAACATTACCCTACTGATAAAACCAGACAATACACACCTGCTCTAGTTTCTTACATCCACACAATTCTCACAACCTTTCAAAACACCCACAGAGAGGCTGGAGTCTTAAACCATTCCAACCACCAGTGTCTGCAAAGGATCTTTGCTGGAAAAAGTGCAATACCCTGAACATGCAATGTGCAAACTTTCTGAGCACAGTATATTTTGCAAGTACCTAGATTATAGTTTGAAAATATTTTTTCTGAGTAAATAATAACTCAACCTAAGCACACAAGTCCATTCCATGCTAAAACAAACAAAAATCTCTGTTCATATTCTACTTTGAGTGCACACTTACTCAAAATGAAAAGTGTTACTGGTGTGCCTTCCCGCCCCCACCCATCGTCACCGCAGTCAGTTATACTGCGTCATTAGTTTAACCCATATACATATATAAATTAGCACAGCTTGCAGTCACGTGACCCAGAATTTCTACAGAGAGCCTTTGAAGTCCATTTTTCCTTGAACTGCACAGCACCATGTTGCCAAGAGACGGCGCACAACTGTTAAAGCTAATGGCAGAGCCAATGGCTAGCTCTCATTCAAGCATGTCAAATGGATCCAGGCGTCTGACTGATTAACTTTTTTGCTTAATCTACATTTATCAGATGTGGTACAAAAAAAATTCACCCCACGTTCAGTTGTCATGGGTGTAAAATATAACTGTAAAGACCAAAATTGATTTTGTACCATGGTGTATATGTTTAATTCTGTTACAAAGTTGTCACATTTACCATGGGGGTCAATGGGGATTTTCTGTGTTTTGGAGCCAGCACCTAGTGGTTAAGCAATGAACTGCAACAAAATGCATTTCCTGGTTGGGCTTCAACCTTAAAGTGGAATGGTTGTCTCTTGGTTTAATCATAATTGTGGAAAGAGATCAATGACTCTACCAGTAGCTGTTATTTTGTTTTGTTTTTTTGGATTGTTTTTTTTGTTGTTGTGCACACTCGTAACCATTGACTCACACAAACATGTTGGAGGCATCAACAGTATTCATATCAACTGATCCACCGACATCCATTGACACCCAGCATAAAACATTGTTGTGTTGCATCACTTTGCTTACATTACTTGCATCAGAAGTTGAGAATAGCATCAGTGCAAGCATTAGTCAGTTATGTTGCAGCTATACAGCCTAGGTGCTAGCCAGTCAAAAACACAGCAGCAGACCAGTAGGAAAGGAAAAATGAGGGGAAAAAATTTATTACTGCCATCTTTTATGACCAGACTTTGTGGTTATATCATGATACAAACCTGAGAAATAAAGCCTGGAGAAGAGTGTTGATGGCAGATGAATCTGGTATGCATTGCTTATGAGTGGTTGTGGACTTGTTAACCAGCAGCTAGTCTTTCTCGATAGCATGTCCAGCTCTCTCACAAGCCTGTGATATTCCCCTTTCTCCCTGAATTTCTGATGATTCACATGTACTGTACCTAAAAGCGACAGGTAGCATATCACCTATGCAAAGCATTGACAACAAGCACTGTCATAGCTAAATTGCAGTCCATTATCCCAGAAGGACTGTGACAAAGCTGTGTCAAAGCTGGCAAACACTACAATTTCTTGTGTACGCAGCAGGAAGAAATTTGATTTGCTGTTTATTGGTATGATGAAAGCATCAGCAGGGTACAACCCAAAGCCTCAGGCGCAGCCACTATCAAAGCGTTGCAGCAATGCTCGTGTGTGATCCTGCCGTAACTATGTGCCATTTTGAGAGTGTGCAGACAGACTGAAAAGCTGTGTAAAATTCTTTTCTTGTTTTTTTTTTTTTTTTTGAAGCATAGAATGGACTATAGGTTCCTGCAAAATAAACTTGTATTTTTGTGCTCAAAGTTGTATCACTTGTTCTGGATTTCTGCACAGACATTACACCCTTGACTAGGTATATCCTGCTACTTAAACAACAGCACTTGAGTTTTGCCACTGAGATTGTGTTAGTATTTAATGTAGCATTAGGATCAGCATAGTCTTAAATTGCATAGTCTCTAAATTGAAATTACCCCTGATGCCTGAGTTCATGATTAAAATGATTTATTGCCTGTACAATAAAAGTAAATAAATAACAGAGCAGCAGCATGCTGTCTGGTACAAGCTGTTTCAGGTCTCTGGTGTTTTCACCATACCTACCACACAAACAGAATGGCTATGAGACCCCCCCACACCACTCGACAGATTTATGAAGGCGGCCCCTGTGTGCAGACACAACTCCTCACTGATGAGAGAGCCCACTAACACTGCATCAGCGCGTTTATCGGTTATTGCAATGACGCCCCTCCTTGGGCACAAAGACACAAACACATTCCCTCTCTGCTTTCACGCAGATTTCCTCTATTCACTACTTTAATTGTGAAATTTGATGAAACTGAATATTAGATCACAGTGGGTCAATTAAAAGAGAGCAGATCGGCTTTGTGGAAATATTATAAGACATTATACTGATGATATTGGAATTTACAGGGGGTAGAAAGCCTCTTGACTTGATGATGAGGAATCTACAATGCATGCCTCCTACCCACACTTTAAGTATAATGAACATGATAGGGCAGTAACAAGGGATTTAGATGAGTACACCTACTCAGAGTGTCTCATAAACGGCCATTAGAACAAACACAAGCGCACAGTTGTTACACCAAAGTGTACAGTAAATATCTGTCATGGGTGGAATTTCAACTGCAAAGAAGTTCAAATTTCAGCCTGTGTAGAGATGCTGCTGTGATTCGCTTTTTCCTTTCTCCTTTCAAACCAAAGAAACCACATGATCCAAGCAAACTGGATTTGAGAGAAGGGATAAATATGCCTCTTTTCATCAGTGTCCTCCATCGCTAATCTCAGAAGTGCACTACAGTGAGCTGTGAGATATCCTTGATAAAAATACCAGCAAGCCAAGGATTTCTGCTTTTCTTTTCATGTTCCCTGTTCTGTAAATAACCGAATGAACACCAGCACGCCAGCAATGTGACATTACAGATATGTACCCAGTGCAGGCTCATCGAAGACACTCATTTAAATCTTAACGACCATATGCTCCTGATACAAGTATAATTGATGAGCTGTCAAAACGTATGAAACAGCATTTTGGATTAGAGGATTTTCACTGAGGATTCCTGGACTTGATTTTGAATCTTCCAGTTCATTGAAACTATGTGGCACAGAGTCAAGCTGAAATAATAAATACGCACCTGACCAGACCTCTTGCTCAAGTGGTGATCGTTGCGACATGGTTTTTTTTTTCTAATTATTTTTTTTCTTTTTATTTATTAATTTTTTACTTTTCAATTTAGAATTGCAGTAATTTCACAGTCTGCTACCTCTAAAAGCTCTCTGCCAGGTAAGTAAGAATAAATGAAAGCGTGCATCCAGAAAGTGTTCGCAGCACTTCACTTTGCCTACATTTTGTCATGTTACAGCCTTATTCCAAAATGGATTAAATTCATTTTTCTCCTCAAACCTCAACACACAATACTCCATAATGACAACATGAAAAAAGTTTGAGATATTTGCAAATTTATTAAAAACAAAAAAAAAAAACTAAGAAATCACATGTACATAAGGATTCACAGCCTTTGGCATGAAACTGAAAATTGAGCTCAGCTGCATGCTCTTGCCACTGATCATCCTTGAGATGTTTCTACAGCTTAACTGGAGTCCACCTGTGGTAAATTCAGTTTGGAAAGGTACACAACTGTCTATATAAGGTCTCACAGTTAACAGTGCATGTCAGAGCACAAACCAAGCATGAAGTCAAAGGAATTGTCTGCAGATGTCCGAGACAGGATTGTCTCAAGGCACAAACTTGGGGAATAGTACAAAAAACCGCTGCTGTTTTGAAGGTCCCAATGAGCACAGTGGCCTCCATCATCCATAAATGGAAGAAATTTGGAACTACCAGAACTCTTCCTAAAGCTGGCTGTCCATCTAAACTGAGCAATCGGGGGAGAAGGGCCTTAGAGAGGTAACCAAGAACCCGATGGTTACTCTGTCAGAGCTCCAGCGTTCCTCTGTGGAGATAGGAGAACCTTCCAGAAGGACAACCATCTCTGCAACCAATCAGGTCTGTATGGTAGAGTGGCCAGATGGAAGCCACTTCTTTGTAAAAGGCACATGGCAGCCTATCTGGATGTTGCCAAAAGGGATGTGAATGAGTCACCCATGAGAAATAAAGTTCTGTCGTATAATGAGACAAAGACCTCTTTGGAATGAATGCCAGGTGTCATGTTTGGAAACCAGGCACCGCTTATAATGTGGCCAATACCATCCCTACACTGAAGCATGGTGGTGGCAGCATGGCAGCAGAGACTAATCAGGATAGAAGGAAAGATGAATACAGCAATGTAAAGAGACATCCTGGATGAAAACTTGCTCCAGAGCACTCTTGGCCTGAGACTGGGACGAGGTTTTATCTTTCAGCAGGACAGTGACCTCAAGCATAAAGCCAAAATATCACAGCAGTGGCTTCAGGACAGTCCTCGAATGTCCTCAAGTGGCCCAGCCAGAGCCCAGACTGGAATCCAACTGAACATCTCTGGAGAGATGGAGAAAGCTAGTGGCATCATATTTAAGAAGACTGGAGGCTGTAATTGCTTCAGCAAAGTATTGAGCAAAGGCTGTGAATATTTATGTACATGTGATTTCTTAGATTTTTATTTCTTAATAAATTTGCAAAAATCTAAAAAAAAAAACAACAAAAAAAATCATGTTCATGTCATAAGTTTTGAGGGGAAAAAATATTCCAGATACACTGTAAGTATGGAGGTGAGGGACCACAGTAGAAGATCTTCAAGAAGACAATTATGGATGAAAACTCTCAACCATGAAAGAAGTTAAGAATCTCTGCTGGACTAATATATATTTAAAAAAGAAAAATCCTACAGGACAAATCACGTCCCCTAGATGACGATATGAACGCTTGGGCTGCGTGCCCAGAGCTCAAAAATTCATACTGGGAGCTATCTTTGTTTTACTCCATTTTTGAGCTAGGCCTAAAATGAAAAGGGACAAGATTGCACTTTCTTTCACAGAAATCCAACTTTTAGTGTCCCACTGAAACACACCTAGTGTCTTCAATTAAAGGGAAGAGAGGACGGACTTGTTTATCAGAAATATCTGTAGTCTTCTAAAAACTGAAGACATATATTCTTCATTTACAATCAGAGCGACATTTTACATTTTATTAAACTCATCTGTGAACAATACAATAATCTTGGCAACTCTCTACCATAATAATATTTGTCATTCTCGTAGCAAAGGCTCAGAGCTGAATACCAGATGTTCCAGTCCAATTGCGGCCTCATGATGCTGTGCGGACATGTAATAATTCTACCATGTATCTGATCTTCTCATTTCCTGGTCTGTGATATCAATTTTCAACTCTTTTCACTGTGAGAAGTGTGGAGTCCTGCTGGTTTATGACACACGATGCTTAATTAGGATTATACTGCGTATGGTTACTGAGAGGGCATTGGAATCATTTCCATACTCTTAGTCAATGAGTCACACACTCATAAGAGAGGTGCTGTCAAATGAGCGACAAGAAAGGAGCAGCAAACAAGGTGTACACACACGCGCGCAAAGGATTTAGTTTGAGGGTGTGTTTTGCAATAATGTTTCTAGAAATGCATGTTTTTAAACCTATAGGGAATCAGTTTAAGGTCCCATTTTATTTAGAGCACAAAAGATAAACGATGGGCTGCAGGCACTTATGCAATTAGATGAGGATTCCTGGTCTCAAGGCAAAAAAGGCAAAGTAAGGTCACTAACTTTAAAACAAAAAGTGT
>JBAMYA010041551.1:0-15249 GCA_037176975.1 Arrhamphus sclerolepis | reverse complement strand
ATTGTCAAACCATCTTTCCAGGCAAGAAGGGATTCCCTTAAGTTTGTAGAGCGCCACTTTCTTTCCAGCTTTCTACATTTCTGCATCAATCTCATTTCTTCAGTTGGACATATGTTTTTGTCATACCCACTCTTCACAAAGCGACAACCATCCCACTTCCTGGTTGAAGCTCATCCAGGAAGTAGATTCTTTTGTAGTTTGTTGACTGACCTGTATGTGCTGGCTCCAAAAGTCCCATGTTAAAAGTGTAATCTTTGCAGCAGAATTAAACATGTTTACAGCCTGGTACAAAACTTGTTTTCGTTCATCTTTGGTTACATAATACATGAATGACAAGTGTACAGAGGGGTGAATATTTTTGGACCACATCAGATAAATTTATATTAAGCACTAAATCTGACCAATCAGATGCCCAGATGTCAGGTGGATGTCTGGGCATGTCATTTGACATGCTTGACTGGCAGACACACTTGGCTTTGACAGCCATTGTTGTCATTGTTTTAGCTACGTAGCATGAGCATTGACGTCTGAGCTGTGAATTAAAAACCTAACAGATCATGGTGATATTTGAAAAAGAATATATTTTCCTGTGCTTGTGTGGACTGCACTAACAGACCACCATGACTGACTGGTTGGTCTGGAATGACCTGAGGTCAAAGCTTAGTTTAGCCGTACTAACCACAGCAGTCATATCATGTGGCCACCAAAATAACATTTCATATCAGAGGTCCTACTACTGAGATGATTAACTGCAACTCCTATCATAATTTCAACTGGAAAAGTCCTGAAATTATTTTCCAAGAGCAGCTTTGCTTCTTCAGCTAAGCCACATACCGGTTCGATGCACAGAGCTGTTGGCTGAGGGCTCCTTTAGCCAAGCAGGCCAACAGCTTGCTTGGCTCTTTTGGCCTAGTCGAAAGCTGGAGCTCCTTCAGTCGAGCCGGGCAACAGCACTGTGTGTCAAATAGGCATCCCGGATTAGCTAAAGAAGCCAAGCTGCTCCACAAAAAACTTCCAGGACTCTCCCAAGCAGAATTATGTAGGGTCCTGGCTGGTGCGTCTGCTGTGAAGCCCATGGTGGTCTTGGCTTCTGCTCCTGAAGGCTGTTGTCATGCTGAGCTCAGCTACAGAGCTCTGCTGTGGGACCTTACATCTTGCCGAACCTTGACACAGCAGTACTAGTTCCTTTTCTGGTAGCAACACATGAAATTAAAATGGGGAAAAAAATCTAAAGTAATATAAATTATCCTGGGTTAGCAGAAGCTAACTGCTAACTGGTGGGCGTGTTCCACCCAGCTGGTCTTTCCTCTTCTCAACATGGCACAACAACATTCATGGAAAAATTGGCTTCAAAGTCTCTTTGTACAAGTGTATGGGTCACATGACTGGGTTGTTCATCCAGTATTTACAGTCAATGGCTTTCTCTAAAAGCCATTGAAGTGTCTCACTATTATATATAGTATACATGCTAATATTACTAATATTAGTATATCTGTATACTCTGCAATGAATTTGTGCTCCAAACAATAAATAATTGTTAAATCCATTATGATTTATTTACTTTTGTTATTGAGCTGCATTACAATCCACCCTTCTCTGTGAGACAGCAAGACCAGGTTTTTAATGAGGATTCTTTATTAACTTTGGATTCTGTTGCCCTTTTTGAGATTAAAACTCTTGTCACCACCCCCATGAGGAATGATGACATTCAGATTTTGAGCAGAGAATGTATGACTGCTGAACATCTCATCATAAATAATAAATTCTTTCCAGTTTGCTCATAGAAGACCTCATCTGCTATTAATTCCACCAGTACAGAAACAACAGCTTGTTACTGCATGTTCTTGGTTTTACACAGGTAACTTTATTGTGCTGCTTCTTCCAGAAAAATCAAACTTTTTAGTTTTTATGGGACATTGATGAGTAGAAAACAGCTTTATGTCATTGTTAAGGGTGAATTCAGGGATAATATGCAAAATCATAATGCAGCTACATCAGTAACCACAGCTCTTTATATCTATAGTTTCAGTTAGTGTTGAATTTACCAGCACCTTCTAAATGCAGCATTTGGAACAACAGATGGTATCACTGACTGGCTGGAAGCTCTGGGTTATTCCCACTGAACCCCTTCATAAGAAAAGTAAGCCTCAAAGGACTTTGAAAATAAACACTTCAAAAAAAGTCCAAACAACACCCACGAGGGTCTAAATCTGGGATTTGTAAAAATCGCCAAATTCAGCAGAGGAATACACCAGAGTTCACTGACGGAGTTGATCTGCGTAAAAGAGGTTGCCATTTTTGGTCTCAAGCACCTTGTATATACCTTGTACCCGTCATGGGTGTCCGGGCCCTTGGTGGCTCAGGTACCTCCCATTGCTATTCATTACACAAGGGGGTGGGGTGGGGAGGTCTCGGTTGCTGGGGAGGTGGGGAGTGCCTGGCTGGCTGCCGGGAGTCGCTGCTGTGGGTTTGGGTGCTTGTGTTGGTGTGGTGTCTCGCACCGGCCAACCAAGACAGAGGACTTTCTGGTTCTGTTCTCACTCTGCCATCGTAGGGTGCTGGTACTGGTGGGGGGACTGCACTTGGGTGGTTGTGGGGTTAAGCTGTGGCATGATGGGATTGGGGGAGGTGGGGGATCTGGGTGCACTGTGGGTGTGAATCTGGATGTGAATATACAGCTTTAAAATTTATTATTAAAATAGTATCTAATTAATTTCTTCATTACTTTATATGTTCTTTTCATAAATTCATCAGATTCGGAGCAGGATGATTCTAAAGTGTGATTATCGAATATTGGAGAAAGAATAGGATTAAATAAAGTAAATAAAGTCTTACTTATTCCTAAGCCTTTTCAGACATATTAAACTGGATATTTGTTATATGTTTATTCTTCTGTACGTGTATGTATATAGATATGTATATATAGATATGTGTGTGCATATTGGGTATAGATTTATTTATTTTTGTGTTCATGTACATTTATATAAACCAGTTTCAGTTATTTATATAGATTTATGTATAAGGGGTTAATGTGTGTATATATGTTTATAAATCGATGGATTCATATTAGTGTTAAAGTTTTTTCTTTTTTGTATATGTATGTGTATTATGTTTCATACAATGGATATAATGGTCTGGAATGTCTGGCTGGTTTCTTCAGGACTACATGCTGACCTGCAGTTCCATCCTCTGACCATCCCAGTGTTTGCCTACACGTGTCTACTGGACGCCACATAGGACACCCACTAACATGGCCGACCTGCAGTCCGACCCTCCAACCACCACATGCTTATATATAATTGTGTCTCTCCTCTCTGGTTTCCAGCAGGAGGGTCTCCCCCTTGAGCCAGGTCCTGCGCAAGGTTTTTCCCCAAGAGGGAGTTTTTTTGTTGCCACTGTTTGGCTTTGCTACCGTTGGTCGGGGGTCATGTTTCTGTGACACATCTAGAGACAACATGTATCATAATAGATGCTATATCAGTTCACATGAATCAAATATGTGTTGCTGAAACGTCATTTTTTTAAATGTTTGCTGTTAAAAGATACTTTGCAGCAGAGGCTGGTTAAACACAGACTGATTTTGAGATCCTCTACTTGACTCATGGGACTCTGCATTAAGATGACAGAAATGATAAAGATACTGTTCAAGTAGCCCATTATTCTCTGATATGAGAGCGAGCAGGAGTCCAGTAATGCTTCAGTTTTGAACACAGGTTGTCACTGAGGCTGTCACCTGCTTTTTGATAAGCTGTGATCATGATATTGAGGACTTGTGGAAAGACAGTTATGTGGACTGTTCAGTTTTCACAAAGGAAATGAGAGTATATAAACATTACATCGTAGATCTACAAATAATGTTTGATTGTTTTCATATCTAAAAGCTCTAAGACATTGTCATGGGCAACAATTGGATAAGTAAATACTACAAAGAACAACCTGGTGGAACATCTTACAATAAGCTATTTTAACTGGCAACCGGTGAGTTACACGAGAATTTTAAGTTTTTTTTTAAGTTTTCAAGTTCTTTACATCATCAAATCTGGGTACTGAACTGACCTGTCTGCATTCCAGACCTTTTGCCTTTTGGAAAATATTTGAAATAAAATATTAAACAAGACCGGGACTGTTGAACAGCTCCAATGCTATTATGATATATATGCCATATAAGAGTGAGATGACATCCCTTTACCAAAACTTAAGAAACTGATAACCTCAGCACCCAGAGTTATGAGCATCATAATCATAGCTGGGAACTTTGCAGTACTAAACAATGCCTTGTCCCAACTTTGCTGCGACACACTGCTGCTGTCAAAATGTGTGAATATTTTCATGAAATGGTAAAATTACCTTTCAACTTACAAATTATTTTCAACATTTGATTTGTTTTCTATGTTCTAATGTGAATTACATGGGTCTATGGGATTAAGGGTGTACTCACACCTGCCTTGTTCAGTTCGCTTAAAACAAACTCAAATTTGTTTCCTTCTCTGGTTCAGACCTTTTGGGCAGGTGTGAATGCAACTCTGGTGCGGACCAAATAAGCGAACTGACACCCAGCTGAAGAGCTGGACTCGGAGCAGCTCCAAATGAACTCTGGTACGGCTTGTTTCAGATGTGAAAGCAGCCTGAGCTTGATCCGACTCAGCTGCGAAAAGCAAACCTTTTTGGCTTTGACGGTCTCCCGTAATTGTTGAGCATTCTGGGAAATGATGTTTTGATAGCTCAGCTACACAACACACTAAGACGTAGCCAACACTAGAAATGAGGGGTGGGTTAACTTGGAGCTCCAAGGAGACACGCTGCCTGTTCTAAATCTGGGCAGATTGTCCATATAGCACAACTTCTAGAAAAACTGCATTAAAATGCGGAGGTAAACAGCATGTTTAGTGAACGAATGAAGGAGAGAGGATTCAAAGGGTCTCCTGCACAATGACGCATGAAAGTTAAAAACTGCACCAAAATTACATTTAGGTATGAGATGTTCTCGTAGACATATATAGGATGCTCTGAGCCTTACTGCTTTAACCTGGCCTGCACATTTCTAAAGTGGATGAACGACTTTAGCACATTGGTCCACTTGCAATTAACCACAATGTGAAAGCAAACCACACCAAGGAGAAAAAAGTCTAAAGAGAAATTTAACTGAAAACAATTTAATAGCAATAAATAAATAAATCCATTGACCCCAGACCTTTTTGTCGCCAACTGACAGTTGTGAAAGATAAATTCTCCTGCACATTGGTTCCTAGAACTTTTTCTCCCACAGTTATGTGGGCTCATCGGACCACTCTAGGTTCCTGCTAAACCTCAGTTAAATTTGTGGTGGTTTCTGTTATTCCATCCATCCATCCAACATCTATACCTGTGTATTCCTCTGGTAACAGTGTACACCCACGACAGGTCTCCAGTTCATTACAGGGCAAAATGTAGATAAATAACTACACATACTCTCACTCATGTATACTTCTACCAGGTTAATCACCAATTAACTGTAATTCAAGAGTTTAGATCTCTTTAAGTGGTGAGCACTGGAACCTCCAAAGTCCCTTATGAGGCCAACATGAGGAGGTTGAACATCAGATTTCCAAAATAAAAGCACTTAGTTACATTAAGAAAGATAAAAGGTTTTCAGATGTATGCTCGACTGCCAGTGAGTTAGAAATGAAAAAAAAAGGAGGAGCACAGCCACAGAAGGGTCTTCCATGGTCAGAAACTGTATTGGCATCCTTCAAATTTTCTTCTGAAATTTGTAGCTCTTTTTTTTTTCTACTATATTTTTTGGATGTCAGATTTGCCCCATTTAGATCACTTTTACAAAGTAAATGAATGATCCTCTTCAGACGGATTGTGCTACAGCTTAAGGCAGACTTCATCTTACAATCTTTTTCTTGCTGAGTGCTTCAGCTCATTATCCATATTTGTCACTCAGTTGCACGCAAACACGCTCAGAGGCAAGTTGTCTCCCCATCAGCTGCTTGACATGTTTTCCACCAGCGAGAACAGAGCTCTCCATTTCCATGGTGACACCAAACCAAACAAATAACATGTTCCCTGTCTCTGTGTGTGCTGGAAGAGGAAAAAAAAAAAAGACGCCATACACCCCCTCACGCATATAACTCAGGTGTATCCGTGTCATTGCATAGTAACACACTGAACACCCACCTCAGACAGTAATGCTTTTAATTGGCTCTTGTTAGCTGCCGCCTGCCTGTAATAATCATTACAGATGGAGGATGATCCCTGAGATGAAGACGGAGCCACATACATTTGGTTTGCTCACAAAGCTGTGTGTGAAGAGATGCAGTAGGGGGAGATATGTAGCATGAGCACTGAAACTGAGTGTTTGTCTGATCTTTATATTGTATGTTTTCTTTGTCTTTCAAGAACCCTAATCATTGTGTAAGCCCGCTAATGATGTTTAATTGAGCAACATTTTTTTTGCTTGGATTGAATCTTTCTGGATGCAAGTTTAATTTCACAGCATGCTGCGTCCACAGGGTGATATAATCCAACGTAACAAGCCATTTACGTAGACACTTTATTAAAACAACACCATTCAAAGCAACAGGCAGTTTGTTCCAGCTCTCTGCAGCTCTGCTGGTTTTGCCACAGCAGCACATGGATGTGTTTGTGCCTGCTTCGTTAGCAGCACCTGTGAAGCTGTGGATGAAGCCTGCCTGGTGAGGTTTGCATGGGGGCTCATCATTCTAGCTGCTGCTCAGTTGTTGGTGCTGGTTTGTTGATGGATTTCAATAAACCTTGAACTTTCCAATGCTGTGTTCAGTCTCTATTTTATGCTGCAGCCTCCGAGCCGTGTTGAAACACAGTTCGAAGTGCTTTACCAAATAGGGAGAAATAAGAACAGTGATTAAATGAGGTGATTCTGGACCTACATCTGACAAGCAACTACAGTAATATTCTGTGTTAACATACATCCCTCTATGTCACAAATGTCCACATCCGGTCCGGGCTGTTGTCCGGCATGTCTCAGACGAAATATGGTCAATCATGTTAAAAATGTTCTATTTGTAGCTCAAAAATGGTGGTGGTAGATGTCACAATGAGACAGGAGCAAAGATGACAGACTACGACTGTGACGGCCCCCTTGCTGGTGCAGTGCGGCCTATTAACTGTTTTCTTTTGAAGGTCCCGTAGTAGGAGGAGCCCAACGTCACGTGGGGACTGGGACTATCTGAACCATATAACAGGAACCCTCTTATGGCATAGAGGGAGTTGGTGCTGGTGGTGCGGGATGTGTGCCGTACATGGGCTGCCTTGTGGGAGGTTCTGGCTCTATCCTGGGAACCGTTCGCCTACACCTGACGGGGGTCTGCACATGCCAGTGCAATGGTCCTGGGGCTTATGCCAGAGTGTCCAGGCTGCAGCCCACAATTGTGAGAAGTTGTATGTTTCAATAAAAGGCTTTAAATCAGTACCGGTGTCGTGTCCCCCATTTTCTTGTTACGGTCTTTTGAGCCGGGATGTAACAGATGGGGGCTCATCCGGGAAACCTCAGTATTATCCAGTACTTTAGGAACTTGTGTGTGCATAGCGTGCTTCATTCATCTTTTTTTCTTTCTGTGTAGGAATGAGCAGTGACGTCACCGTTGTGGATGCGGCTTTAATTTATTTGTTTGCTTTATGGGACGCTGTGGCCTGTGGTAGGTTTGGTACAGGTGAGCGAAGTTTGGTGTTGGGGCATAACAACGACAGATGTCAGCAGTGTCAGAAATTTGGAGGAATCATCTCAGAGTGTGACGGCCTGTCGCTGCCTCTACTATCTCTGTCAGCTAACCAACCAATTGGAATGAACCATGAAATAAAACATCAGTGCGTCAACACAGCACAGTAGCCTAGCAACAACAGCGCCAAATACAACAGAGAAACAGGCAGAAAAATGTGAAAATCAAAAAAGAAAGACATTTCTTTCCTCTGCATAGAGAGGAGCCAGATGAGGTGGCTCGGGCATCTGGATGCCTCCTGGATGCCTCCCTGGTGAGGTGTTCTGGGCACGTCTGGGAGGAGACCCTGGGGAAGACCTAGGACACGCTGGAGGGACTATGTCTCTTGGCTGGCCTGGGAATGCCTTGGGATTCCCCCGGTTGAGCTGGAAGAAGTAGCTGGGGATAGGGAGGTCTGGGCCTCCCTTCTTAGGCTGCTGCCCCCATGACCCGACCGCGATAAGCAGAAGATGATGATGATGATGATGATGATGACTTCATTCATTTGTATAAAATGAATAATCTCTGCCTTGCAAACTGCTGCTTAAAAATCCCACCACCACCTCAGCATTCACCTACATGATCCAGCTCTGGGTTCTGCTTCACTCTGAATATCTCAGTGGAAGTATTATCTGTTGGGGAGCAATGTGGTCCAAGCTCAGACACCAAAAGCAGCTATAGTCAGGCGAGGCTACAGCCATCAACCTGTGAGGTGTGGAATAATTGATCTCAGTGTTCTTCTGTTTGAAAGAGTCCTCAAATGATCTGCTGTGACTCCTGGATCATTGAGCCAAGCCACACCGGAGGAGCTGTGGGACTACTGGTGGGGATCCACAGTGGGACATCCCATTTCAAATGTTGTTTCAGTGACGACACCAGAAATGATGACTGCATGTTGCTGATTCTCAGTTAACATAAGCTGCAGGCTGCTCTTCCACTAGTACCTACTCGGCTCGACTCACCTCAACTCGCCTCGGTTTTACTCATTTTCCAAACTCTGGTCACGTATGTGACAACAACAATGGAGGACGTCCCTGTTGCACTATACGGAGAAGTTTAATTGTAAAAGTAAAGTTGTAAAGGTAAAGTAAATTGCAGTCGCTGCTGCAGAGTTTTAAATATGGCGGATGTGAAGGACCTCTCAAGACACATTAGTGACGTCACTCTCTGGGAAATCAGTGGCCTGCATTCTGGTGATGTGGCATTTTCAGCCCAACTCAGCTCTGTTAGAACCACAGCCAAGTAGGTGTGAAAAAGGAGGTACAAGCCAGTACTGTGACCTAGTGTAAAACCCTTAAAGCAGAGTAGAGTCGAGCAGAGTGGAGCCGAGTGGGTACGAGTGGAAAAGGGCCATAAGCTTCATCTTCAGACCCTTCAGTCAGTCACAGTGGTGTGTTGGTCAACACACAAGCAGAACAAAATGTACTTTCTTTAAAATGTGAATATACTCCTATAGCTTTTTATTCACAGCTCACACATCAACATAATGTGAAGTGCTAAGTTGCTAAAGTGATGACAGCTAGCCATCGGCTATGCCAGTTGCTATTCTTATCATCCCTCCATTTTAAAAATATGGAGGGATATTGGGTTTTTTGTGTCTGCATATATGCTGTGTGTTAGTGCCAAGATTGACAAAAAAAAACCTATATGCAATTTTATCTTGCAGTGATTTCCTTGTGCACAGGTGAGAGTGTGGGTGAAAGTGTACTTCAACCCTCTTGACAGTCTAATATACATAAAACAAACTTTATTTGAACATGATTCTGACTAAAATAAACCAACAGTGGGACATGTTAAGACAGACAAAGACAAAAGACGGTGACTGTAGTGTGTGTTGTTTGATAATGTATTGGTGTAGTGCAGTATGATGGATGTAGATGTGTGTACGGTGGGTGTGTGGTGGTGTAAAGTTGATGTTACGCCTTAATTCATGTCAGAGCTAAAACAATCCAACAGTGACTTATCAAATCTAGATAGCTGTTCTTCTGCAGCAGCTTCATCCCAGCAATAATACCAGACCGTTCACATTTTTAATTTTCAGAAATTTTCAGATGACTCACTTAATTTTTATCTTTTGTTTTCCTTGCTTGTCTTTTATCTATGGCATTAACCCCTAAAGAAATGTTTGATTATGAAGTTCTTGACAAGGCATCTGCGACATCATTCTCTGAACCCTGTTTTTATTGCTGATGTCTATGCTGCAGCCACTGCAGTAGTAAAGACCAAAGCATCAGTCAAGCCTGTGTTCAGGATAGAGGAAACTGGGAACTGATATAAAGGAAATGGAAGCAGGAAGCATAGTTTTCCTCATTGTCTTCATACTCCAGCTCTGGCCTATGAAGAAATGGACTTGCAGACATTCTCAACAACAATTGGCTTCTTTTACAAACAGTGTGTGCAAATCTTTGACGCACAAATCCGGGATTCATCAATATTTTCTTACTCAAATTTGTTCTTACTCTGCAAACAAATTTAGAACCTCCTCAGACTAAGCATACGCACAAATGAGGGAAGCCGAACAGACTTAGAAAGGGCAAACACAGACCTCTTAAGTACATGCAGGGCATATAAAAGCACATGAACTATTACATTATATCACATTTTTTTTAATCATTAAAATGATTTTTTTTAAGGAAAATGATGAATGACTTATCAACCACTTCCAATTGCCAAGTGGTGCTACTCCAACTATGAGATTCTCTGGAGCATCTAAATCACCCGACACACTGTTCTCATCCAATAACTTATCAGGTGCAAGTCCCGCCCACCCTTGGTTTCCATGGCTACAGGTACGTTTCAGAGAGAAATTGCAGACCAGCCTGGGGTTTCACAACCCTCTCTGAGCTGAGTCATCCCAGGGGTAATAAATGGCATCCTAAGGCTATTGTGTGCATATATTGAATTCTCATATGATGAGCATAATCAGAACAATATGAGGAGGGGGTTACATGGCAGAGCTGGCATGCCAAATATGCAATAGACGTTCCCATATGTGTACCAAAGCTCCATTAATTGAATCAATGCAATACATAAACAGAAAAAAACTAAACATGCAGATCACCTGTAATGCTGCCTGCCATATTCTTAACGCTATGGCCTGCTGGCCAGGAAGCACTCTCCAGGGATTCTACGTTAACAGTCCCACTTATTGTAGTAATGAGGCACTGGAAAAGTATTCCTTTCCTAGCTTCCACCTCGGACACAACTGTTGCAATTTCTGTGGTTGTGAAGTTCTTCTCTCTTTTTTTTGCCGTTTGGTGCCATCGCTTTTAACAAACTATGAAATGTACTTCTCTCCTCACAGAATCGCTTCATTCACCCATGAATCAACTGGCAAGCGGTTTCCTAATTTGGAGAAACGGGGGAGTGGTAGTATGCTAATTTCAAACTGTGAGCACGCGTCTGTCAAATTAGAACGATTCACAAACATACACACGGTGGTAAGAACAAAACTGGCTGGTGCGCAAGTTTCATGAATCTCACAGTGATTTTGCACCCACACTTCATGCAGGAAGTAGGTACATTTACACGCACATATTATTGAATGAGGCCCATTGAGAGCATCTCATCATCCCTGGCGCACTGATCGATGGAGCAGCTCTACTACTGGAGGTCAGCATTCAAAATCCAGGTACATCAGCAAGGCTTGGACACCCATAATCATGATTCCTGTTCACTGGCTGCCTTGACTTGAACCATTCTTATTTTGTACAAACCACTACATAAAGGCCAAAAAATGGTCCAAAAACTTGCTAATTTGAAAGAGCTAAAAAAAAAAAAAATTTTGTTCCTCTGCTTTTTTCTTGACACATTCTGGAGATCGCCCCACCTCTAAATTTAAGCCAGTGGTCCTTGCTGAATCACAAGTCCAGCGTTCCTCCTGAGCTCTCACACCTTACAATGACTTTCCATCCCACTATACATCCTCCTCACCATTTTAAGGGTTAAATGGAGGTGGCTCTCATTGGGTTGCCAACAGGTTGCCAATCCATCACAGGATCACTCAAGCAGCCATGCATACACACACACACACACCACACACACACTGGTCAATAACGAGTCATCAATCAATCTGATGTGAATGTTTAGGGACTGTGGAAGGAAGCTGGAGTATCAGGGAAAAAACACACAAACATGCATAAACTCCATGGAATAAGACAAATGTCTTTATCATTACTTTGTACATAATAATTGTGCGTGACTCATTGCTTGTAATCATGTCCTTACATAAAAGTATGTTGTTAGCTAAGTATGCTGTAGGGACAAGTTGTAGTTAGATAAGCTGTTGTAAAAAGAGAAACTCTGTTACTGCCCATTTGTACTCATGAATGCAACTTCATTTGTGTGTTTTGGGTAAACTGATCAACTGTTAGCTGTGGTTTAGATTGTGAGCCAACCCTTGGGACAACCCCAAGGTGCGACAAAGTGGAAAGACTCTGTGATCATCTTTCTGACTGTCATTAGAAGACTGCAGGCTACCTGTAGGCTTGTGGAGAAGGCACTAATTAAAACACTTGTGTGTACACAATGTGGTAAACTATTTCTTTTAATTGAAACACTGTTAAACATCCAGAATACAAGTATCTAATAACAGATCAGGAGGTCATGAGCAAAAACACAAAGTGGAACTACCACTCATCAAAACACATGACCTAAAAGATTTTCCACAGAGGCTTAAAGTAGTTATGCTCCTCTGAGTGGCGGCGAGTCGCCCCACTTGTGTGGGCTGCTCTTTGCCCTTTGTCCAGCCAGATCTTCACATGAGGCATTGGGTCCCACTGCATGCATAGTGGTTGAAATGAACTGACAAAGAGGAGGTTTGGAGCATTGTTTGCTGTCAGTTTGCTCCTGTACTCAGTGATGGTATTGTTCATGGTACTGAACCTCCACTCACAGTCTGCATCACTTGCTAACAATGTATCCACTACTGCAAGCAACTTCCTTATCTTATTAGGAATGGTTTTTCCTCCTTGTACTCAATGAATCCAAGGTGTGCCTCTTGTTCATTCAGATATAGGCATGACACAAAGCGTTCACCTCATCTTTGCCATATCGAGGATTATCATGGTCCCACTTCTCAGGATTAAGGACATTTGATCTGATCATTTGATTTAGAAGGCCATGGTAAGCCTGTTTTCTGTTGGCTGTGACACTGACCTGTGCTTTGTTAACTGTGGTTGTGCAGAGTGTCGTTCCTACTCTCTGCCACTGCTTCACTAAACTGTGCAGAGTCAATGATGGGAGACTTGCCAACTCTTAACTGTTCTCCCTTAAATTTCATCTCCTCCTCTGCCTGGCTAAATTCAATTGCATGTTGCCCTGAGTATGAACTAAGACTTTCAATTGACATACATTGACATGATCTCATGGGCCTTTGGGAGTGTGGTCTTATTGTTCTGAAGAAACTCTGACAAGTTCTTCAGTTCAGTCAGGACATCTGCCATCAGTGCAAGACTTTTCAGGAAGTTTAGAACACAGCTTTGACAGCAGACCTTTGAATCTGTCTTTGGTTCCTCGCTCCGCTGTCCCTCATCTCATCCTCTGATGCTTCACAGAAATGTTGTGCCAGTGCTGGATAAGAGTGCCAAACTGCAGTGACTGTCCTGTATGAAGAAGCAACCCATTGAAGACTGAACACTCTTCCAATTCTTCTGATTTGCACATTCACTTTGCTCTCGCATGTTTTTTGGTGATTGGCTCTACAATGAATACAGGCTGTCAAGGAAGGCCTAAAAGTCTCCCGCTGCTGCCTCCACAGCCAGCTCCAGCATGTGATTAAGGCAGTGCCACAATCCAATCATCCTGGAGCAGCTTCCCAACATCTGACTTCACTCCCAGCATCACACTGGCCCCATCACATTTTCTAGAATCTTCCTCAGGAGTTACTTCTTCATCTGTGATGACACATGATCAATTATGCCAACACAGACAGTTTTATTGTGCAAAACATGACCTAAATCAGCAGAATTAGTTGCTGTAGTTTAATCAGACTCTAAAAGTCAGTGAATGGCTTATTGTTTTTCCTGTCCTGAATACCCTGGGAGTGGACTCAAATGCAGACTTCTGTCTGGTGCATTCATGTTCAGAAGAATGTCTTTCTTTGCTGTCTGAAGAATCTTAATCGCTTCATTGTGTGCTTGAGAGTTTCGGTGCTCATGATTTTTTTTGCACGGTGATAAAAGCTGGACATCACTTGAATTACCAAATGGGGTTATCTTTCCTTCAGCCCACTGGCTGACAATATTGACACCATGGGATGCCATGAGACCTAGATTCCTAACATCGTGGCATGGAGTGCCACATGTGACTTGTTGTTCTAAATGTATTTAGGGCATTTTTGTCTCTCCCATCATGTTATTCCTCTCTCTTACACTATCCATTACAATCACATGTAATGTAATAAAAGAACATCATAAATATTTGCAAATATTTGATATTCCATATACTTTGTGTATGTGTAAAATTGTGGGCAAACACCACATTGTTTCGGGCAGGCAGATTTCACCTGGTGGTTGCCCGACCCGGCAGGCTGCAGCCTCGCCTTATAAACCCTTTATAAACCCAAAGTAAATGTACATTTCCCATGGAACTCCACACTTCATTTAGGCTGCAAGGGTTTGTCACAATTTGTGCTCGAGGTCAAACAATATTCCTGATGATGAGTGTCTTCTACAGGTTGATTTGTTAACCCTCTGTGGTCGCTGATCATGCCAGCAAGAAAAACTACATTACTCTAGTGTTCTGGACATTGAATAGGCCTGGGCTGGCCATCAACAGCTTATTTGCATAAAAGTGACAGAGCCTTTAAACAGCTCATTCGGAAAGGGAGTGAAACTGGTAACAATAGAACTGGTGAGATCTCTTTCTGTGAGTCATTTTGTGTGAAGAACTTCATTAACATGTTTTGTATAGCCCACAGACCTATTCCAACTTGTTTCAAAAGAGGCATAAAATCTCCCCTTTAACTAGATCAACCTATCAAATGGGCCAAATTATTCCCATAATAATTCACATAAATAAAATTAGCCTACTCTGTAGTTAATGTAAGTGGCAGAATTTTTTGCTACCTGTTAGTGTGTACAACATGTCTTCGAGGTAGAAGAACACTGGAGCATCTGGGGTAAATCTAAGCAGACACATGAAGAACATTCAAACTACACAGCGAAAGAAAAGCTAAACAAAGATCAAACTGAACCTTCTTACTGTGAATTGTCAGTGCTAACCATTGATCTGTGCTGCTGTCATAGTAGGACCCAATATCCCCAAGAAAGCACCCATCATCACCATGATAGCACTCAGCGTCACCATGATAGGACTCATCATCATTGTTATAGGACCCATCATCATCACGGTAGGTGTACAAAATTCCCTGCCTTCCTTAGAGTATTTCCCTGCTTTCCTATGTGTAATTCCTGACTTCTTATATGTTACCTATATAAATACTTTGCCTATAAGAAAATGCGGCACCGCCCCTTTAAGGATCGGCTGGTCATGCTTCCAACGCATGTTAGCTGCGTGATATCAAACA
>JBAMYA010041520.1:0-15250 GCA_037176975.1 Arrhamphus sclerolepis | reverse complement strand
GATAGATAGATAGATAGATAGATAGATAGATAGATAGATAGATAGATAGATAGATAGATAGATAGAACTTTATTAATTAAACTTCATTAAATTACCAAGGCAATGACACAAACAAGTTGTCTAACTGAAAGAGAGGATGTCTGTTATAGTTGACTTACATACATAATTAACTATATGACAATACAAGTCCATGAATACAGAAAAAACTGCTAAAAAACTAGCCAGCTCAGGCAGGCAACTCGACAGGATACACTCACACACACTGCTCTACTTGGTTCATTTCAGTTACACCCACTATGTTCATTGGCCCATTTAAATAAAAAAATGACGCCCATCTTTGCCTCATCAGCTGATGGAAACCACTTAGATTCCTGAATAAAACCCCAACATCCACCTGTAGGCTCCAAGAATCAGAACGGGGTTAAGTTGTTGCTCATCACATATCTCACTGTCGATAATATCTGTGGGGAGTGTGAGGTCAGAGACAAATTATAAGTATGAGTTATAAAAATGACTTTATAGTATTATAATTTTTATCATTATTGACGAAAATAATAACAAATAATAACATTTGTGCCATATACCATTTACACAGGAAAAGAATTTTCTCACAATACTTTGTAATACAAATAATGAAAAGACATAAAACAAACTTGTGAATAAAACACACTGCACACAGCAGGATTCTTCTTCCTAGCCATTCAGTTCATACGATTCTGAACACAACCAATGAACCCACCTCTGTTCCCTCTTTTCTTCCCCTCTGCGCTCCCTTTTCCCGCCTTCATCTGTCTGTTTAGCTGTGATGAGATTAGACAAGTATGGCTACTCCCACGCTGGATACATCTTGATACAAGACTGGCGCTGTGGCGCGTAAACCCCAAGGTCTTTGTGCGCCTCACATTGCGCAGATCAATCTCCAAGGCAGTTTCCCAGAAGGAGCACAAAGCCTTACAGCTGAGACACCACTGTCCCTCAGCAGCAGAGAGAAAGAGAAGCAGGAGAAGGGAGAGATCGACAAGGAAGGAGGGGAGGGAGATGGTAAAGAGGTGGGGGGTTAGGGATTAAGTCTTTTCTTCCAGGATAAGGACCTGTCTCTAAGAGAAAGTGTGAGCAAGGCTCTTTTGGTGGAGAATGGAGAAGAGGGTTTGATCCCTCCTTCTTTCCATCCTCCTCCTTTTTCCTCTCTTCTTCCTTGTCCTCCTCCACCTCTCCTGCCACCCGCCTTATCTCTTCTTCTTCCCTCTTTTGTGTTTTCCTTTCTCTCACTGTAATCTAATGTGACACAGTTACAGATGGTCTATCAATGCCACAGACCATCAGAGCTCTATTGAGGGGCCTGCTGGGGGCCTGTGAGGGTTTGATAGGCTGTCCACTACGCTGCCTGCCTTGTCTGCACGCATGTGTGCATGTCCATGTATGAATTACGTATGTGCCCATGCACCTTCTGTTAGTCTCGTCTCTTACTCCTTCTCTGCTTCAGTGCTTGTCTGGGTCCAGCTGAGACAACCAGCACATCAGCCAGTAATGCATTTGATGTCAGTCACAGGACCAGGTTCTATATATACATATGTGTGTGTAAGTCTGTGAATGTGTGTATGTTTGGCCATTACAAGTCAGTGCAGAAACATTATTCAGTGTCACAGATTTCAGATTTCTTGGAAGGGAGGTGTGAAGAAACAGAGGTGACACTTGAAGCGATGGATGTGGAGTGATGTGTTTGTAAGGATGGGCCCTCTGTGCCATCTCACCATGGTAATGGTCTCCCAAAGGGGACACCTAAGACCATATGTCTCATCCCATACATCCACTCCACCTCATCATCTCAGCTTCGAGAAAGAAAATGCATTTATACACGTTAGTGAATGTGCATTAATGCACTCCATAGGACATAAAGAGTAATTTATTATTCCGTCAAACAGCTGACCTTTCTTTAGTTGTGCATTTTTATTCTAATTTAGTGGAATCTAGTCCGTTAAAGGGCTACTACAACAAATAAAGATGAGAGGGAATTTAATGAGTGGAATTTAAGAGTAGCTGCAAATAGATTTTTTTATAACCCATAATTCATCTTACTAGTGGGTTTTAACGACACTTTTTATGATCATGATGGATTCTTTAAAAAGCAAAAGTGATCTTTTTGATTTCACATACTGAGTTTGACAATGACTTTAATTCATTAATTCTGTCATTCATTGTCCAAATCCACTTAAATCATATTCAGGGTCACAGGGGACTTAAGCCATTCCCAGTTCTTAGCAGATATGAGGCAGAGTACACCAGACTGGTCTTCAGTCCACCACAGCGTTCAAAATAAGATTAAAATCTTTCACTGATTTTAAGCACATCTAATGAGAATTATGAGAATTATTATCAGAGAAAATGTGTATGGTTTACCTATGTATTAAACAGTGATAAGACTACTGCGGAACAGCTTTTTATTTGAAGAACTGAAGTAATATCATTACATTATGGTGGTGTTACAGTTTTTCTCAACCGCTTTGGAGCTTTTCTCACATCAGAATTAAACTTCTCATAACTATCAGTTCGACCTCCACAACATTTAGTCCTTTGTGCACATCATAGCAGCAGTTTCTCCTTCCTCTGAACAAATTACAAAAGCCTTTTAACATGTATCAGATGCTTTTATACAATACTCTGCTATTTGATAATATTATCATCTGCTTATGTGATGCCAGTCAAAATGAACCATACTTACAGATGCTGAATATTCAGTCCCAATAAAACTAATAGTCCTCATTTCATTGCTTGAGTCATTACATGCAAAATTGATGAACTAGTTATCAAATTCTTTAAAGCAAATCTTATACTTTTCTTTATCATTTTTTCTCTGGAAATGTCTCCTAAACTGAACAATTGTTCTCAGGTGAATTTCCACTTTCACTCATGAGGAGGTGTGTGAAGTATTAGTTACAACCAATGACAAGCCACTCGTTCACAGTCACTCAGGGATGAATCCCATGAACCCTCACTTGACAAGCACATATGAATGAGCAAGACATAGTTTGGACCATTTCTACAGTTACGTGGAGACAAAGCAATGGAAGGACAGTATTGAGAAAGAGGGGTGAGGATGAGGGGAGGAAGGGGAAGGGGGCAAAACAGGGGAAACAGGGGAAGAGGGAGAAGAGGCCAAGTAGATCAGCAAATACCCAATGAAATGAGGGCAACAACTGTGGAGCACGTAACCAATCATGGCCTCACAATGGCTGAGGCTGGTGGGAGGATGCAACCAAATGTTGGAAGAAGCACTAAATTCAATAGTTCAAACATCTCGTAGGGAGAACAGGTATGAATAGTACTGGATAGTACAGTACTGTAATACTGGTACATACTCTAAAACATGTATCTCATGTTTTCTGCACATTACTGTAATTTGACTCTGCACCACATAGGATTGAAAGACAACCTCGCCAGGTGGAAGACGGACCGTTTTTACCCCTCAGCAAGAGGAAGCCTTTTGTGCAGTGGTGATTGAAAACAATGAAATAAGGTTGAGAGAAATTCAGAGGGCTGTAATAGATGATGACGATCTATTAGGCAATATTGAATCTGTTGCCATTTCAACAAGTGACAGAGTGCTAAAAAGAAATGAAATGTGCATGAAACAATTGTATAAAGTGTCATTTGAACTCAATAGTGAAAGAGTGAAGGAGATCCGTCACCAGTACGTACTGGTAAAACATGTCTTATTCTTATATACTCTAATGTTCAGCATTGTAAACTGTTTTAGATCTACAGGACTTTGTAGTTTCATGCAGTACACTGACAAGTCTGTATATCTTCACAGAGCATACTGTACAAATCTGTAAGTTTTCCAAAATGCACAGGAAAAGTTGTTACAGCTCTCTCTCCCTCTCTCTCCCTCCAGAAGCGTGTACTGGAGCTGGAAGCACTGGGAGCCGCTGCACACATTGTACAATCTGGCCAAAGGTAGAGGGCGTGGAAGAAACTGCACTGGACATAGAGCGACCATGGATGTCCCAGGCCAACGTGGAGGGAATATTACAATGTATGCAGCCATCTCAGACAATGGCGTCCTCACCCATATCCCCCTTCTTGGTCCCGACAATACACAACATCACAGCAGGGTCATGGATTCGCCACTCCAGGAGATACTTTCCTCGCTGCATTGCAGGGGATGACATCCACTGCGATGCAGATGAAAATATGTGGCCAGACGTACAGGAACGTCTGGATGTGCCACAATGATTTACATCTACCTATGTTCAGTTACAGTACTGCATGTATATTGTTCACATTTGTGCACTGCTCTTTCAAGAGTGTTTCTATGTTTGTTCTACATGTAAATACTGTAGGTGACTGTAATGTATTTTTCTTTTGCTCAATGCTGTAGTATTGCAAAGAACATGTACAGTAAAAATGTGAACCATACATTTTCAGTGTCTTGTACTCACTTACATCCCTAACTACAGCAATGGCTAACTTTACTGTAGTTTTCAAATGGCATAAAAGTAGTGTATAGCACTGTCTTGAGCATTTTTAGACCGTGTGAAAATTATGAAAACATGACAAAGTCATTTGACCATCTAGTTCACAAACAATGGTGTCAAGACTTCTCATTTTGATGACACTGGCAGTTTCATTGGCATAAATACTTGCTTTTGAGGAATGAACTATCCATTTTGAACAAGTGACGCGCTTTTGCAGATTATCCACTAGGTTTTGCAGTCTGCACTAATTGTTTTGAGAAATGCACTAACTGTTGTGTAAATGTTAAAAGTGTTGTGAGAAATGCACCAAAGTGATTGAGAAAAACTGTAATATATCCAGGTAGAGAGACGTCCTTCCCTTGATGTGGAGAGGAAGAGACTTCTCAGGAGACTCTGATCCAAAGGGGCAGGATCAGACGCCTACAACCATGATTTACAAAATCCCAGTGTGTGTTATCGCTTCCCATTTATTCTGAAAGTAGTCCAGTGATGTGTGCTTGAACGTTTATCATCACTGGTCGTCACGGAATATTAATTCTTAGATCCTTTGTTTACGCGTGACCTGGATTTATTCTTTTGGCCACACATCATGGTCAGATTATGCTGACGTCTAGTTCTTGTTGAAAAAGAGAAAACATTCAGTGAGCAGCAGTCATGTGGACCAGGATGCCTTGTTGATGTCGGAGGTCAGAGGAGAATGGGCAAACTGGTTTGAGATGATAGAAAGACAGCAGTAACTTAAAATAACCAAATGTTACAACCAAAGTATGCAGGATACCATCTCTGAACACAACCTTGAAGCAGATGGGCTACAGCAGCAGAAGACCACACCAAGTACCTCACCTCCTGTCAACTGAGAACAGGAAACTGAGGATACGAGTCATCAAAATTGGACAATAGAAGATTAGGAAAATGCTTTATTTTCTGAAAAGTCTGGATTTCAGCTGCGACATTCAGATGGTAGGGTCAGAACTTGAAACATGAAAGCATGGATCCATCCTGCCTTGGATCAGTGGTTCATGCTGGTGTCTGGGACATTGTCTTGTTACGCTTTGGGATCCTTAATACCAGTTGAGTAATGTTTAAATGTTGTTTTTTGAACATTACAATGAGTTCACAGTGTCCCAACGGCCTCCACACTCACCAGATCTCAATCCAATAGAGTACCTTTATGATGTGATGGAAAATATGATCCTCATCATAGATGTGCAGCCGACAGATCTGCAGCAGCTGCATGATGTCATGTCAATATGGACCAGAATCTCTGAGGAATGTGTCGGACACCTTGTTGAATTTATGCCACAAAGAATAAAGGCAGTTCTGAAGGGAAAGAGGAGTCCAACTCAGTAGTAACAAGGTGGACCCAAGAAAGTGGTTGATGAACATATGTTGCAGATGTCTGGACCATGCTGACCCA
Source organism: Arrhamphus sclerolepis (assembly GCA_037176975.1). Lineage (NCBI taxonomy): Eukaryota > Metazoa > Chordata > Actinopteri > Beloniformes > Hemiramphidae > Arrhamphus > Arrhamphus sclerolepis. Next base: position 9,358 of record JBAMYA010041520.1, on the reverse strand, counting down.
TTAAGATGTGTGTTTGTAGCCATAATCTTCTTCCAAACCTTTGCAGAAAGTATGCAGATTACAACAAGAGGAGCATGAAAAGAGAATTATCTGGCATTAACAGTTTAGGCCTAATTATTGCTGAACTTTGTAAAAAAGAAAAAAAAAGAGAAGTTACTTTTACTGTGTGTTCTGCGGTTGCATGACACTGAGACAAAACCACTGATCAGCACCATGGCTCAACATTCTGAGATACAGCAATTGACCAAATCTTTATATTGATCTCAAAATTATGAAATATGATATAAGTGTCAGCATTTACCAAGAGGGAGGATTGATTGAATGGAGCTTTGAAAATGAATAGAAAGTTTTGGTGCAGGGTGACTGGGCGGATGGTTGCTCTGTGCATCTCCACAGTGAGCACTGGCTGTCTGAGTCACTCTCAGATCCCTCGTTTCCACAGAAATTAGAGAGAAAACAGGCACCCGAGGAAAGCAGCTTGATGAAGTCTGTGGAATCAATATGCTGCTACAACCGGTTTTTACCCGCCTCTGCCCATCTGTTTCCCTTGTGTGATTTAATAGACTGGCACCCCTTGCTGTTTCCTGACCAGCCCAGGCTCACAGAGGGGGGCAGGCAGAAACCGTTGTAGCTGAGTGAAAGTGTTTTCAGGTGACTGTGATACATCTGGCCAGGTCGCCTTGTGGCTGCATCTGCTGTTGTTGCTGAAGGTTTTGTTTTCAGTTTCGCTACAAACAAAATGCAATACTACGTTACGCATTCATTAAATTAATCCTCACAAACTAATTTAACACTGTTAAACTGAATCCTTAAATTCATATTGCACAGGTAATTAAACTATGAAAACCTTACTTTACTTTTACTCTCCTTGTAATCGAGGCTGATCGGTGTTCGTACAAGAACACTGATCACATGCAAATGGAGAAGAAGCATTTGAGTCAGATTTTTATTTTTTTCCTAAACACTTATAGGTAACCTGGGAAAACATGGAGGCACCCATTTAATATGAGGCAGAAGCTGTAAGGGTTAAAGAAAAAATAAAAAGCTCACGTTGTAGTAGAAAACATTCTCATTTTCAAACTTTATGTGGATTAAAGCAAATCAATATAAATTCTTATTTTTCCTCATATCCTTTTTTATTATTTGGATCTATGTCAGAAAGAAATGCCTCTGATTTTCCAGTTTGGTTTTGAAACAAGAATAAACAAACAAAAAAAAAGACAATGCACAGATTTAAAAGGCAGAACAGCGAGATTTAAATGAAACAGACTTCTGTGGGTACAGCAGAACATAGCTGCTGAATTCACTGTGAACCCACAGAAGCCTGACTCTCTGGGTACCTTCTGGCAGACAGACTGGGTCAGGAGCCACAGAATTAAACATGCATGACCTATCTGACTGATGCAGAGCTGTCCTGATGGGGAAGCGTCTGCTTTAATTTAATTAAATAAACCCCTAGTTGGGGTCTGCCAGCCTGGCATTTGGATTCTCCTCCCACCTTTTTGATGCTTAAGTCACACTGAGGTTTCACTCACTGTACTGGAAAATCAACATTTACAAGACATTTTAATGAATAGGAATACCACCATCATTATTTTCTTAAAACCTACAAGCATCATCACTGTTTTTGATGCTCATTTGTCAGCTTGCGTGTCTTTTGTTGCAGTATTGTTTGTATAATTCTTCACCTTCTGAGATCTTATTTTGTATTTCTATCATCGTCAGGTCCCTAGGTTGGCATGACAAAAAGAAATATCATGAAATTCTGTATGAAAGTGGAAAGTCCACAGTGCATAAAAATATCTTTCTTCAAGCCTCCTCTCACAGTCTCCAGCTCTGACTTTTACAGTTGAAAAAAAGCCTCAGATTTGAGTTGGTGTTTATACCTTATCCAATGACCTAGATACTGTGCAGGTGCCCTCAATAGAGAAGAAAATATGTTGTAGGCCAGGAAATAAAAATGAGACCATCATAAATACCACTGTTACACCCGTCCTTTAATTAGCGCCATCACACTACATCAGCTACCAGTTAGGAAATGAGGAGAAAATACCACATGATCAATAGATGTCAATAGAGGTTACATCCCAGCAAATGACAAAAAAAAACACACCTGGATCAATAATCAATGTCCAGCCAGAAAACCTGTCTAAACGTTACAGTGTTGTAATGAAACTGATTGTACAAACAAATTTAGCAATAAGAGGGTAAGAGAGGAGAGCTAATGGATTTCTGAATTCACGCTTTGTGCCCTCCAAAATATTTGCTTTTCCTGGCATAGACACGAAGCTACGACAAATATTAAAAACCTGATTTTGGGGGGAAAAAAAAAGTTAATGTCTCTGGTCCCCTGATTCTTTTATGGGCCCTATCAGGATCAACAGCCTTAAAGACTTTTTAAAATTAACTTGTTATACTCCGACTCCCATGACTGGATGTTGAATGTCTGCCAAAGAAGAGATCTATTCAAAGCCTGCCCTTGAAGGGTTAAACTTTAGTCGACATTCATTAAATCAAAATAGGATCTAAGCTTCTCTTTTCTTTCGTTAAATGCAGCTAGTCCATCCGTGGGGCCGCTTACATGACGCATATTTAACCAAACCACAATGCACATGAAGAGTTAATACAATCTGACATGTTCCCAAGGAAACAGCTTTCCTCTCCATATCTAGCTTGCATGATTTTAATTTATGATTTTTATGTAGGTGAACAAGCTCCTCTTTTCTCCAGTAAAAGCAACATAGTTAATGTTCATTTTGACATAAAATGTGTCAATTAACATTTTGAATTGAAAGGAAGCAAGACAAAGAAGAGAAGCAGCCTTGAGAGAGAAAAATAGATTTTTACTCTTCAGTAGTATGCAGACTTTATCTAAAATCAATGAAATCACATCTTGTTTAAGTATCCATCTCCATGTAATGAACTCTCAGTAGGATGACTTCCAATTTGAAAATTATTCAACACTCAAATAAGGGATGATAAATTTGTGGCTATGGATACACACCATATTAAATTATATATTTACTCATGAGAGGAGCAGGACAATGCTGAGGAGAAGACAGCTCTTTAAGATGGCATTAGCATGAATTATGACAAGTTGTTTGGTAAATTAAATTATAATACATAGAATACATCTTGCTGGCTGTGCTTCACATCAACATTTCAGCTATTTTATTATTTAGTACACAGCGTAGATGAAATGATCAGATTGTGATAAAAGCACACATCCCACTGCTTTAAAGTGCTTTGGTCTGACTTTGAGAATTGCAGCTAGAACCATGAACTGAAGAATAGTTAATATAGACACTGTTTTCGTTTCAAATCAAAATTTTAGCTGGATATTAACAACTAACTAACTTAACTGTGGCAATCTCACAGAGACGTCCAGGCCGTCCATGGAAGATAAACCTCGACTGGAGCGTCTTCTGATGAGAAGGTTGAGAAGGTTATCTGAGGAAGTAGAAAGCCAAACTGGGACACAATACGGCATAGACTGCAGAGGAATGGCATGCATGGATGCCGTCCACAAAAGAAGCCTCTCCTAAAGCCCAGGAGCAAAACGCCCACCTAGAGTTTTCCAGGGCCCGTGCTGATGAAGATGAAGACTACTGGGACTCTCTGCTCTGGAGTGATGAGACCAAGATAAATGTTTCTGGAAGTGATGGCTTCAAAACTGTCTGGCGTCAAAGGTGAGGAACATAAAGAAAAATGCATGGTGCCTACAGTGAAGCATGGTGGTGGCAGTGTCCTCATGTGGGGCTGCATGAGTGCTGATGGACGGGTGAAGGGTGAAAGTGATTCAGGGGCCAAGTATGTCTCCAGATCTGAACCCAGTCCAGCACCTGTGGGGAACTCTGAAGAGACGAGTGGAGCATCACTCTTCATCCAGCATCCAGTCACTAGAAGAGGTCCTTGTTGAAGAATGGAAGAAGACTGATGCTGCAGAAGGTCTCCAACTTCTTCATTCCATGTCTAGAAGACTTGATGCTGTCATGAAAAACTGTGGAGGCCATACAAAGTACTAGATGTAGTAGTTCCTGTTGTGGGGTGTACTCACTTTTGCACCAACTTAATTTCAGTAAAACTGAAAAAGTGTGTAACCTAAGTTATATTATTGACTTTACTTTCTCGTTATAAGTTAAACAAATGTTATATTAAACTTTGTCTTGTCAACATTTTGAAAATTGTTTGTTTTCATTGAGATATTGTTTAAAATGTTACTTTTCAAAAGGAACATCGAACGTGAACATTTTCACCCATAAAAACAAAGTACCACAATGCCTAGAGGCAAGAGTAAGACAACATTGTGGATAATATTTGAGTAAATTTGAAACAAAGAAGACAAAAGTGCTATAAAAAAAACAGCAGCTACAGCTTATACTTCACTTGCCGCCTCTATTATCAGAACTTTGAAAACAACTTTGAAAATGAGTCCTGAGTGCACAGCGAATGGAGCAGACAGTCAGAAAATAATACAGAATTTCTTATTCACAGTCTAATTCTTCATTCCCAAAAATTCCCAAAATTTAGGAAAAGGCAGAAACTAAAAAAGGAGAATATATCAGTATATAGGGGAACAACACTGAGATAAATCGAAGCCCAACTAAATACTGTAGAAAATGAATTAGGACAGGTCTAAGAGCAACAGCAACAGGGTACATGTTCAGTCAGTCAGGTATCTGCAGATTACACGCTGCACCTTTCTCCTTTTAACCCGTCAGAATCATATTTGAAGAAAGTCACTCAGTGAACTGGCTTTAATGGCAACAGTGAATGGTTCAGATGGGACTGAATGGCAGGTTAACAGAGACTGGCAAGCTGGCAGACTGGAACGCTCTGGAGTAGCAATCCTGCTGGTGGTTGAGGACGTGCGGCACAGTAGAAAAGACATCTACTGGACCAGAGGGACAAGATCCACAGGTATATCTGAACACCTCACTGAGCACTGTGTGTTACCCAAGTGGTACTAAAGTGGTACCACAAGTGGTTTGACTTATACTGCTCAGAGATTTTATGGGTTTCAGCTGTCACAGAAACTGCCAGGTGGACACACACACACACACACACACACACACACACACACACACACACACAGATAGATAGAGAGAAAGAGAGAAGGGAAGACTGATAGCCATGCACACAGAGAAATGGGAGCAGCAAACAAAAAGGGAAGACAGATCTCGCAGCCTGCCACGATCATGACATGAACCACACTGAGAACACCTTTCATCTTATCGGTTTTATTGCTTTTTCTATTCTTTGATTGATTGCATCTGCTTGCAGTTGAATGAAATCTTTTCTTCTTAATTTCTTTTTGTGTCACATATACCACATGGAACGTTCCAACAGACAAATAAAGAATGCAGTTAAATGAAACTGAAAATCTTGCAGTTCCAGTTATGTGTGATGAAGTATCTCAAATTCATGATGCATCTGTAGTGATTCCATAGTTAATCAATGTCTTCTGGTTTATTCCAGTATCTTTAAATTTTTGAAGACAAAGTTCAGTTTGTCTCCTCAGGTCAATGCACATTAGCATTTTAAGTGTTTTTGAGTTTTAAGTGTCTAAGATTTGCAAAAGAAAATGTTTTCCAAATCAGAATCCCTAAATCCCATTAGGACCACGCTGTGGTAGAGCTCAGGCTGCCTGGTCTTGCCTGTCCACCCACAGATCTGTTTTATAACACCTGGAATTCAACTGTGGGTCACCCACATCTCATCTTCACACCTGTCAAACACATTCATGAGTAGCAATGATATGCTGTATGTACTCCACAGATTGAGGATCAGTGTTTAGATACTCGAGGACGATGGCTCAAGTAAAATGCCCAACATGTTTGATGTGTTAGGAACAGAAAAAAACATGAATTTGACAGCTAAAATAAAATGTTTTCTGCACTGATGTAGTTGTGTCTCTCTGTAGAACTGCGATGGACTGGTGACCTGCTCAGGATGTGCTTCACCTCTTGCCTGAATACAGCTGAGTAGGGCTCCAGCCCCCCACCAGTACCCCCCACCCACACCGTAACCCTGAACAGGATAAAGCAGGTTTTGAAACAGGTGGTCTGAATCCCCCATCTAAGATGCATCAGTAATTTTAAAAGGTTAATCTCCAAGGCTAAGATTCCAACACTTCTGGTATTTTGGTTACACATGGCTGCTTTTAACCTCCTATAACAGGTCTTCCACACAATTTGTTACCCAATTCAGCCTCTACTGCATGCATCATTGAATTCATTCAGTTCTAACTTCACAAAGGATGAACCAGTTATGTGTGGGATTTTTTAAACTCTTCCATTCATCTGTCTTCATTCAGGTGCTCTGCACGTCTCTGCATCTGTAATTGGAAATGCACAACCCCTTCCACAGCCTCAGTGCACACTTTCAGCAGCAGCGGTTTCTTGCACTCCCTGTTGTCCCTTATTAAGAAGATGCTTTAAAAAAAAAAACATTAGCTTGATATGAGAGGAAGTGAAGTGCCGAAATAAAAATAAACCCATGAAGTGGGTGTATCTGCATTTGTCCCTCCTGAAAATCAGAGAGATAAAATAATGCTACAGTATCATGAAACGACCAAGCAGAAACAATCAAGTGGGTGGCTCTGCAAATAAATGACATGAATTATCAGCTGCCTCACAAACTGATTTTCACTTTCTTTTACAGCTCCTTTCACAAAATGCTTTTGTTTAAATAGCTTCTGCTCAGACTCAGCCCATTCCTCACGCTCACACCCTTTATGTCTCCTAAACTAGCATTTCATTCATTATTACTCTGCATTTTTACCTCTGTTCCACATTCTACCCACCTCCTTTGCTAGTTCTTATTATTATTATTATTGTAATTATTATTATTATTATTTCTCTTTCCTCGGTCTTGAAAATGAAATGGAAGCACTGATACTCAACTTGTGAGGAAGCTAGAAGATCAGCGTGGGCACAAGAAATGAGGGAGGTACTTGAGAGTGGGCCAAAGATAATAGAGGTCCATGGTGAATGGTGTGGACATTAATTCTCTACATTCACTTGAATTGAGATTGAGACTGAGATTGCATAGACAAAACATCATTTCTTTATGTACAGTATTGCATATTTCAAGTCCTCATCCCTTATTACACATCGCGTTTGCCACATACAATACTAACACAAACTAAGAACAAGTAACTTCTGTGTTATTGTAAACAGAACCTTTCCATCTCTCTAAATAGACACAAATTGATCTTGGTTGTTACTGGTTCTTCCAGCGGCCTCTGGGGGATAATCCAATAACCCTGACTCCAACACAGCAGCTAACAACTGCTGACAATCTTTATGCACATATGGTTTTTTTTTCAAGGGTAGTCATTGGGGGGTAAAAAATCTACACTCCTCTTGCCTGACTTCAGTTGTGATGGACAGTTATGGAAATTATGGCCATACAGGCTGCGGTTCTAAAGGTGGTACCATCAATGCTCTCCACGGATCAGGATCGGGATCAGGATCGGGATTGGGACACTCCTCTTCTGACACTGACACTCTCTGCAGGAGATGCGATGATTCCACACCGGTGACATGAATGTACATTTGTCAGCTCAGATTAGAAAGAGTCCTTTTCATACTGATAAAGTTTAACATTCTGGAATGAATAAGTGAATTATGGGAGAGACCACTCTGCCCAGTACAGGACGATCTCTTTTAGAATTTAAAACCATTGTCCTTATCTGAGGAACTGACTGGTAAAAAGGTGTGTTGTTAATATTAATGCAAGAATCCCAGAAAGAAATGTTTTTTGTCATATCCAACAAACAAAAGCTATGTTGACAAAAGCTCACACATAGCTATAGAACACCAAATTTGCCGAAGCACTAAAATTAGAGCTGCTCATTTGTGCTCAGTTCAAATATTTAATAACATACTGTCTTTCAGTCTTTGTTAACTGAGTTTATAAACTGATAGACATCAGAGAACAAAAACTGTGGAAAAAGTGACGCTAAAAATGAACTTTTTGTCACTGATTAAAGTACATATTATTATTTTTTAATTCCCTTAATATTTGACTTTGGCTCCATAAACACCCTTAAGACCTGTGCACATTCAAGTTCTGTGGTAAAACGTGGTTTCTTTGTGCCCTAAAATAAAATAGTGACACTGTCAAAGCTCACATTATGGAGGACAGAAGGAGTAACTGTGTGGCTTTAGGATGATGTGCATCACTGACTATATCTCTGCAAATAAACACTCATACAGTAGATGTTAACAGAGAAGTGGACAACATGCTCAGTGGCACCATCTAATGTGTTAAAGATAAATTAATTGTAATTTGGCTTTGATATTTAATTAGGCCCTCAAATGATGTCCATTAACAATTAAACCATTTAAATAAATCAAAGATAGACAATAATTCATATAATGCATGAGTGTTTTCAACCAGGAAAACACTGAGTAGATCAAAGGCTTAGATAGAATATTTTCAATAGAAACAGGTGGGGATTCACCATTCACATATGCAGGTGTGTCCATGCTGCCACATTTTACATAATGCAAATTAAACTGTAATTGTATTTCTTATCACCAGCATAGAAAATGCTGCTTATTTTGTCTTCTTGAGAAGAACAAGTGTTGAATCATAACCATGTAAAGTATGACAGAGGAAATGTTCAATAGCTCTGTTTCGTCAAACAGGAAAACCTAAAGAAAAACTTAAAATGAGAATAAATCCCGTACGTAACGTTGAGCATCTTTATTTTACCACTCTATGGACAAGTTGTCATTTAAAATTGAGAGTTCTCTGTGTGAAACTGAGCGAACAGCTGGAGAAAAGGAACTTTTCATAGAGCCAGGTTAGATGTTCATCCTGTTTCTGAGCTTCGCTAAGCTAAGAAAAGATAAGGAGAGCATAATTTCACCAGCAGGTATGCAGATACAGAAGTTTCCTTTCCTGAGGTTGAGAAGACGCAGCACAATGCTGCGGTGATTACTGTCAGCTCTCAGCGGGAATGTTTTGGGTCTGCTTGCATGTTTTTTATATGCGTTTCTCTGTCGTCCAGAGCAAAAGTTAACTGGTGAATTTAAATAGGCTTTAGATGAGAGTGTGCAGGGTTTTCAGCTCTGTGACAGACAGGCAGCAAGTCCAGGATGTACTATGGCTGTACTCCTTTAACAGCTGAGATAAGCTCTAGCACCCTCTGCAGGATCAAAAGGGTATAGGCTTATGGAGGAACTGAACTCATGGTTCCTAAAGTTCACTGAATATTATAAAGTGCTAAAATAAATGAGGTGTTTGTTAAAAAAAAAAAAAAAAAAAACCCCACAATGATCAGTCTCAACTGAGAGCACATTTTATCTCAATCCACCATCCTGTTTATGAGGGTTACAACAAACAG
>JBAMYA010041499.1:1157-15254 GCA_037176975.1 Arrhamphus sclerolepis | reverse complement strand
CAGTTGTTTCTCTCTGATTTTCCAGAACAGCATTCATCAGCATCCGTCCTCCTCCAGACGCTTCATGCGCTTGAAGCGTGGTTGTGTGGTCTCCATGGTTACCACTGTTAACCAATGACATTGAACAGCTGCCTCATTTAAATACGTATTGACATTCACGAGTTGCTTTGCATCGACCATTTACGGTTGAATGTGGGCGTGTAGAGGACAGGACAGGAGGCGGAGCCTTGTCCGCAAACGCTTAAGTGCAGCTGTGATTTATCAAGGAGAAATTGCTTGCTGGTGTGCATACGTAGGGTTTTGTAAATCGGGATTTTTCTTGCTGTACGCCATTTTTGGCTTTTGACTGTCCTCACACTTTTAGTATAGATCCTACGCAATGTTTAGTAAATGTGATTCCAGGTCTGTTAAAGAGTACCTGAGATTTGGTGTTCAAGGAATAGGAATACATCCTCCACACTAAAGGAGAACAGAGGAAATATAAAATGATCTCAAATCCACATACTCAATTTGTATACTGTACATGTAATATGAGGTGTGATGTGAGTGTTTCATGGTTACATGAGTGTTTCATGGTTAATACATACCTGTTTGGTTTGGACTCTGGAGTTTGAGCACTTGTACTTGGACTGTTGTCATTCGGTGCATAAGTCACTTGACATCCAACTATTGATGAAATAATATGATTTTTTGCATATGAACACACATTGTAGAAGTGGTACAGAACATATGTGGATATCAATATAAGAAAAATGTTTATTGTTGGTAATTTTTGTCATTATTTCTTTAAAAACAACAGAACAAATCAGATTACCTCTCTCCACATAGACTAGCATAGTCTGTGATCTCATCATTTCCAAATTCGCTGGTGCAGATTGGACACATCACCTGAAATTTGAAAAAAAGAAGTAACAGCTAGAGCAGACTAAAGGGATCTTGTATTATAATTATGTGCTACATTTACCTGACACTTTTCTCTTCAACAAATAAGTCATCAGAGGACTGTAAATTATTAAAACAAAACAAAACAGTACTTTTATTATTATATTTTCCTTCATGTTCTAAAGGCAGTTTCTCACAAAACCATTTGCCCCCACCTCATCACCAGTCTCATCAGAGGACTGTTTTCCTTTGCATGTCTTAATGTGCACTGCAAGCATTTACAAAGGCATCACTTCATTACACTAGCATCACATCTTCTTTGGCGTTTTTGAAAAGTGCCGTGAGTCAGGAGGCAGAGGAGAGGTGTCTAACGTCTCCTGAAGCGGTACCATATTAAAAGTGGCTTTGCCACCTGCTGACAAAACTCACAGAGCTTTTACATTATATCCCTCAGGTTCTGGGGGAACAACAGTGAGCTTTCGCTGACCACTGCCTCCTTTATTGAAGAAAAAATAAGAGAAAGAAAACAACAAAACATATTGTCAGTCTGTCATCACAACACTTACAGCAGGTAAACAATGTACAGTAAGGGATTACAGAAGGACGAGAGCGATGCCATAATTAGTGATATTTAATACAAACCTGTTGCTTTATGCAGGCACCATCCTCCAGTAAGACCCTCCATCTTAGTAAACGTGCCAGAGAGACAAAGAGAAAAGCACTGGCTTTAGCACATAGCTTATGAGTAAGTGTAATAACTACCTATAAAAGCAAACAACTTGAATGACAACTGTACCTCTGTGTGGTCACCATTTTCTGAAAAGGTCACCGTTTTTTCTTCCCATGCCCGCCTGAAGGAGCTCAAGCTCCTCAGTAGGTAATGAGGTGTGGGATGTATTTTTTGGCAGCAGACAAAAATTTAGAGCAGATGTCTTGCTGCTTATCTTAACCTGATGCTTAGTCGCGCTCAGGAACCTCTTTTTACCACGAGTGAAGTTAGATTTAAAATATCCTGGAAAAGATCCGTGGATTAAAATGTTTAAAAAGTTTAACAACAAGTATTGATTTAAAATTCTAAAGACCATGTAGCCTATTTATATATTTTTTTTCAACAGATTAAAAACCAAATGTCTGTCTGAGGAGGATCCAAAGCATCTTAAATTTGAATTTTCCAGATGGGACTATCTACCAGTTTCTTGTTAAAATGTGAATTTAACAATAATCTGTTTTTTTCTTTTCATTTGTTTGTTTTTTTCATTGCAAATAAAAATGACACAATGTGGTTTGAATAGCAAACCTTGTCATTTCTTGGTGCACAGCTATATTTGTAGGAGTATGCTGCTGTTCTATGAACAAAATGGACAGATATGGCTCACCTGACATGCACCTGTCTTGAGCGCAGAGAAAAAATTGGAGAGTGTACAGAGTGTGGAGGGGAGAAGGAGAAGGAGGAGGAGGAGGAGGAGGTGGGGGGGTATTGAGTGCACCTTGATCTGCAACATGTATTTATTGAACATAGAATAAATGTTTGCTCACTCAGAGTGAATCATTTCTTGCTTGAATGTGATTTTCCTTTTAATCTGCTGCTGTTCACTCAGGATTATGGCACAGTAAAACGTCATAGTATTGGTATCCAGAATATTTTATGTGAGTAGGAACTCAGACTCTTTCTCATTAACACTCAGATTAGCTTTGTTACCTGCGACTAGGGTTTCACCTGGAAGCAGCAGTGTGATAACAAGGTAAACGAATGTTGGGATGGCTCTCTCTCCGTGGATCGTTGCCACCTCGTCAGGGAAGCCATTTTTCCATGGTTTGGTATCGCAGAGGAAGAGATGAATACTCGATCGAAGGTAAAAACATTGTTTGCTGTGTCTTTGTTGTTGTAGGTTTAATGTTGCCCAACAGCAACACAGAAGCAAAATCAGAAGGGTAAAAATATAACTTATGACCATGGCTTTCTAAATCAAATCAGTGATCAGACCCCTCTGTTTAACCTTGATTTTAAGACAAAAACTGAGTATGTTATTGATTAACTTTGTAATAGTGTTGTCTGCACCTGTAGCACCACTGGTGAGGAACACACCACCAGTGACATCATATCAGGCACATTTCATCAACACGGTGACATTTTAAGAAACATAATCTGAAGTTTAAATATGCTTAATACGTTTAAATATCACCTTCATGCTGAAATTCCCATCACAAAGGCTAAACGTGCATGTTTAAAACATGTTTTAAAAGAATATGAATGTTGTGATAATACCATACCATAATACATTAATGTTGTAAAGTTTGATAATTACAACCAATATGTATGTGCACTTCTTATTTACAGTATGCACACACAGACACACACATATGTATATATGTATATATATGTGTGTGTGTGTGTGTGTATATATATATATGTCATGCGTGGTCTGTGTGACCTTTGTTCCCTGTTTTATTTTTGTCGTCACCTTCTGTCTCTGTCTTGTCGTCAGTTTTACTTTCCTGTCTTCTCATAATTGTTTTCACCTGTGCATCATCGTCCTCCCCGCTGTTCAGTGTATTTATATCCCAGTCTTTGTCTAGTCTGCTGCGTGTTCGTGTTGTTATCATGTTGATTCCCATTATCTGTTCTTCGACCAGAGATTTTTTCCTTCCCTTTTTGCAGACCCTGACCGATTAAACGTCGAAGTTTTGATTAACTGTTCTGTCCGAGTCGTGGTTTTGAGTGTCGGAGCTTGATAATATATATAAACAATAATTCATTGAAAAAAATAGCTTACTATAGCAATATATTTCATAGAACGCTGCACAGCCCTTACTGTTCTGTAAACTGAGGCACATCCTAGTGTCAAAAGTTTGGACAGAATGTCTTCAGAAATATACTCCTCATTAAGTTGAAAATAATCTATAACAAAGCAGAGTCCATGCTGGTTTGAGTGCCATGCATATTTCTTGTAAGTGTAGCTTTGCTTTTATGTGCTGATGGTAGCATAGTTACCTCAGGCGTTCATCTGACCCTCACCTTTCCCACTGCACTGGTCCCACATGAATTGTTCTTTATAAAGTATATAGAGTTCAAACCTGATGTTTACATACACTATATAGAAAGACATACACACCTTTTTCTCCTCTCACTGTTAAATCAGACTAAACCTTTCCTGTTTTCAGGCAGTTAGGATTCCCAAAATAATTTATTTTGCTAAATGCCAGAATCATAGGAGTGATATATATCTTTATTTACTAATTGTTTTATTACTTTCTTTAAAATCAGAAGTTTCCATACACTAAAATTACTATGCCTTTAAAGATTTTTAGGAAAACCCAGATGATAGTTAACTGACAACATCTGAGTTAATTGGAGGCACACCTGTTGTATTTTTCAAGCACACCTCAAACACACTGCTTCCTTGTGTGACATCATGAGAAAATGAAAAGAAATCAAATATCAGGTACAAAGATATGACAACGAAACTTGTTGATCGCTGTAAGTTTCATCATTGGGTACAATTTCCAGATAATTGAAGGTGACATGTTAATCCTTTCTGACAATCATACGCAAGTATAAACACTGGAAATGTTCAGTCTTCTTCCCACTCAGGAAGGAGATGGGGTCTGTGTCCCAGAGATGAACATGCTTATGTGCAAAATATGCGTATCAACCCCAGAACAAAAGCAAAACACACTGTGAAGATGCTGCTGAAGCTTCTAAGACAGTGTCATTGTCCAAAATGAATCCAGTCCTGTAGCGACATGGACTGAAAGAGAGTCCAGTCAGGAAGACGCCATTACTCCAAAAGCTAGAATATGAAACCAGATTTCAGTTTGCAAATGCACTCAGGGAAAAACATCTTAATTTTTGGAAACATGTCCTTTGTTCTCATGAAACTAAAATTTAACTGTTTGGCTATAATGACCATTGTTACATTTAGATAAAAAAAGGGGGAAGCTTACAAGCCTGAGAACACCATCTAACTGTGAAGTACGGGGCTGGCAGCATCATGTTGTGGAGGAGTTGAGCTGCAAGAGGGACTGGTGCACTTCACAAAGTAAAGGGTATGATGAGGAAAGAACATTATGTAGAAATAATGGCACAACATCAAAATACATCAGCCAGGAAGTTAATGCTTGGGCGCAAATGGGTCTTCTAAATTATAATAAGCATATAGTCTGGGATATACTTGAAGTTTAACAAAACATTCATGTTTGTTTGCATACACAGCCCACTATATTTGAACATTTCCTGCTTGAGCTATACATATAAAACTGAAGGTCTCCACTTGGGGGCTGAATATGGAGCCAGAGTCAAAAGTGCCATCACACACAAGATGTGAGACAGAAGAAGCTATTCTTTTGTTTTTGCTGTATTTACAGCCACAAAGAACAACACCAGCGTCATTGGAGATGTTAGACCAGAAAAAACAAAACAAAAACAATATCATGATAAGAAACCCCAACAGTATTTTTGTACATCATTTGCAATGTTTGGCAACTTGTTTCTTCTCACAACCAACACCACAGATGGCAAGTAGATGTTTATAAAGACAGAAGGGCACTTGTGGTCAAATGTTGCATGGACCTACACTAGTTCCTCCAGCATTTAAGTGGACATCACGTCTCACGTACACATCGCATAATCATAGAGGACGTGCACAGCCGACGTGGCGAACGAACGCAGGGTATACATGTCAGCCATGATGTGTTTGCGTTGTAAATATCCCAGACCTTAACGTAACATCAAATTAGTTACAGGTGGACAAACTCTGATTGTACCTTTCAACTTGTGACATTGAAGGAAAACGCTGTGAATTACTTTTGAGGAGGTAAAATGAGATGCATTGGACTGCTGGTCTGTGTCACTTCACATTTTTAGTTTGATATGGATTGTCAAGGTCACTGCTAATATTTTCTCTGCTTACTTTCTGCTTTCTGTTCTGCAGTCTTAGTCAAACTTTTTCTGTAAATGGAGGTTAGGTAAAAAAACAAAAAAACAAAAAAAAAACAGCTTAAATCCCTTTATTTTTATTCTTGTATAATACTGTACTGTCTTTCCCTGCCTTTCTCTCCTTCCTTGATTACACAAGGTTATGCCTGGCATCGGCCACAGGAAGCACTGATTAATGCTGAGAATAGTCACCAGCATATCTTCTGATTTATATGAAGGCCTGTTACACAGCTGCTGGATGCAGAGCTTTAAAACACTGTAGATCTTTTTTAGACTACGTCCATTTTCACCTCCCCTAACCTTTTTCATGCTCTGCTTTAAACTGTTTAGCATACATAGAGTTTTGTGTGTTATTGTTTTTGACTTCATAAAATAGTCAAAATTAGTGAAAATCGAATTTAAAAAGAAGAGAAAGAAATATTACTTATTGTTTTAGTAGGTTTGTGTTCATTCAATATGCTGTTCAACCTTTTATTGAGATCATATACTGCCAGTTATGTCAGATATCACAAAAGTATTTCAGTGAAGTCTGCCTTCATGCAAACTAAGAATCAATTGATCTCAGATATAAGAAGTTGTTCCTTAAAACAAACAAACAAACAAAAAAACAACAAGAAAGCACAGTTTGTCAACATTCATAAGGAAGGTACTCTAGTAATTTCTTGTCTCTGGTCCATCTCAGCACCCCAATAAAAACCCCTACAGTAAAGCATGTTGGTGGAAAAGTCATGGTGTGGGGATTTAATGCAGGCGTCAGTCATGAAACACGAGCTGAGCCTATTTATGTAAACTGTTCACAGAATGAAAATAGCAATTATTGATGTAGACCTCTTCCAGGGTTCCTGAATTTTCAAGTTGGGACTGATGTTTGCATGACTTTCGGCTTTTTGTTAATGAAATACTGAAGTGTTTTGTAAGGAAACAATTAAAACCTTTTAAAAATGCACCCCCACCTCCTTGGCCCATGGGACCAGTGGGGTAAAATTGGCTGACTTCCACCCTGGAAGGTTAGATCCCCATTCCAGTCACATTTTAAAGTATCCAGTAGCAGGACACTGATGACCACACTGCCCCGATCTGCTCTTGTGGATATGATTGTAAGAATCCAAAGCTGTATGTAGTATAAATCTATAAGACATGCGTGAGTGTGTCTGTGTGAATGTTTTAGGCCTTAGTCTCTACGGGTGTGGATAGGAATGCACACACATATCACACGCTGAAAAAATTTCATCAAATTGTTTTGTCTCAGTATCTCAGTATGCCCATTTCAACGACGTCACTCAAACTTTTTGTCTATTTTGTTGGTGGAAGTTTTACAGAATGAACATGGTTTTTTAGGGGGGCAAAACAGTCTATCACTTTGTTGCAACTCAGCTGACATACTATGCCATTTTCAATTGACATGACTGCAAAGTTATAAGTTATAAAGATTTCTCTGCCTGTAGCTGACAGGTGCGCTAAAGAACCTTTCACAAGAGCAGCTGGTTACAGGCACTGTCAGGGCAACTTGGAGGACTTTCTTCTTGTCTGGGTTTATGAGCTTGTGCACAACATATCTTGGTGTGGATATCCAGCATCTGTTTAGTGAGCGAGAAGGTTTCTGGCAACAAAGACCTCCCTCTGTTTTCAGGTCAATGCCATAGAACTCGGTAAGTTTATGCAGGTGGGATTCATCAAAGAAGTTTCAAATTTAAAGCTGCATGCCTGGATGCCTTTTAGGAGCCCTGGATCTATACTAAAAAAATATCTCAAGCTTACTAACCATCCTGTCCACACAAGAGAAACAACCCTGTTTTCAAGGCCTCTGAACTGACTAAAGTGCTGTTTACACGATAATGCTCGGGGGTGAAAAATACAAAACATTTCATCAGATGTCCATATCGTTTAGATGGCAACAGCATTTTGGGGGGTTGAAAATGCAAAAAGTGAAACTACCTTCCAGAGTGGAAATCTTAAAAAACGCTCCACTCTTGCATCACCGTCCAAAAGTTTGACAACCCGTCACATAGAATTTACGTTTCAGCTGGATACTGTGAAAAAATTTAGTCCATATATTTGGACTGGCAGGAATCCCAGTCCACGTTTTCTTGTGCTTTTGTAGTCCAGCGTTAAGTTCAGCAACAGCTCTACGTCAGGGCTGCCAACTCACACAATGAGCGCGAGCCACACGGATTCCTGAAGACCTGAAGACAGTCAAATGCGTGTGGCTCACGCTCATTGGCAACCCTGTCTACCTCCTCATCTGTCCAGACAAAATTGTAAGTTTTCACGTGTTGTTTTATCATATTGTTTCTCTTTGTTGTTGTATTTTGTGCCAGGAGTGAACCGGAAGAAGAGAAGTAGAAAGGTTCCATACAGGCGCTTGGTCTTGGTGGTGCAGCTGCCTAGCCACCTGGCGTGCATACTGCATTGGTAAATAGGAGACACTTTTGCGATTGCGCTAATGCCTGTCTAAATGCGGAATTAAACACAATGCCAATTTTGCATTTTTGGGTCAGATTGTTTCCATCTAAAGTGGGCCTAAAGCCTAATTCATACTCCACAAGAAGCAAAAAATTTGGTCTTGTTCTCGAGGCTGCGAGAGTAAGAAAAAGCTTAATTCTGATCAGGACATGTCATACTCCATGAGAAACTCCAGTGCAGAACTCACAAAAAGACCCGCCCACTTAGCACACGTATTGTTAATTGTTAGAATATCAAGCCTACAAAGTCACAGTAAAACTTGAACATTTTTTGCCATAACACTTTCAACTTCTTTTTTTTTGATAGGAGGATTTGGAAACTTGTCAAATAGAAAGTTGACAACACTGACTGCACTTCCACATTTCCGTATTAACCACGCCCACTCCACGTCTCAGGCCAATCACACAACATTTGATACCCTGCGAGAAAAGGTTTCTGCCCAGACGATGTGTGGAGAACAATCTGCAGGAAGTCCCAAACCAGGACCGCGAGAAATCGAGAGTCATTTTGTTCTCGCAGCCTCGAGAACAAGAACAAATTTCTCGCTTCTCGTGGAGTATGAATCAGGTTTAACTCAGGGCAAGAACCTTAGTTTGTCTCAAAGACAAAATCTTCCTTTTTTTTTCTTGTTTCTGCCTTTTCTTAGCATGTGGTTCAGGAATACTGTCACCGTGGCACCTGTCGCACATGCATCTGTGCGTTTGCCATGGTCACTCCTGTATGTAGTATAAATGGCAGATGATGTCTGAATAACTGCATTGATTGACTGCAGCCCAACATACATGCCCAACAAGTGTTTGTTAGTTGCACAAACTCAACTGCTTCCATCTCAAGCTTGAACTGAGCCTCTTCGATCTTATAGTGGCTCACTAAGGAGGTGGTAAGACAAAAGAATATAAACACTAAATAAATCAAATAGCTCTGCAGCCTCTGACACATCCCTGCAACTGTGGCACAACACTCAGTTAAGTTCATGAACATAATAATGTAGATGGCTTCATGGTGGAGCCTTCTAAAATGTGCCTATTCTACGTCTGTGCCACACACACATCAGCAAGGCCATTGATCTGGAACTGCTGCAGCTTGTCTGCAATAGACTGGGCTTCAAATTATATTAATTCTGAAACTGCAAGGAAACAATTTACTTCCCCTTCTGACACGTATCTAACACAAATAGCCAGCTGGTCTGATCACCTATCTCTTGCTTCCAAAATGGCATAAAGTTTTGAATGTATAATCTCAAACACAATGACACTGATCACTTCCTGAGCACAACACTCAAACATTTCATTCTAAGACACTGGTGAGGAGTACACAGCGTTTGATCCATTCCTTCAAAATCACAACCCTCCATCAAACTGCATCAAAAGCCCCATGCAAGCAAGGAAGTTGCCTCTGTTTGTGCTCTCTTCGCTTCCATCATTGCCACAAAAGGGTAGTCCCTGTGCCCCTAACGTTGAGGTGTTCACCTCGGGTGGTCCCTTCTCACTGCTATTTCAAGTGCATTTGCAGATACCATCATCTGTACAACAGCTCCCTGTTGGCCAGTTGCCTGATCTCATTTCCATGCAACAACACTGTCCTTATGGGACTGTGCCCTATCATGCTCGCTAAAGATAGACAAGATTTTATTTTTTTATTTTTTAACAATTCCTGCAGTCACTGCTGACCAAAGCATCATGTTTGATGTTTTTGCCATGGGAAACAGAAAATAGCATTCACGTTGACTGAATACTCTAACCCCCTGTGCTTTGCAAAGCAGCTACGGTGAAATGTCCTTTTCTGTGTACCAAAGCAGTCTTGTGAGTAGCTACACAACTTTGCCTGAATGGGCACTGTCTTTATCAACTATAATCACTACTGAGAGAAATTACTGCAGCTTCTTGATCCTTTTCTTTCTCTTGGCCTGCTTATGTGCCTTCAGTTTCTTCTGTTTACTCCACCTCCTCTGACTTTGGATTCGCTTGCTCTCTATAACGTGGACTTACCTGCTGATCATTATCCTCCTCAGCCTATCCTTCGGCCTCAACCTTCAGTTCAAAAGCAAAATTAATGTGATGAAACCCTGAAATTAAATATATATCATAACTTGCAAGACTGCTAGATGATGTCTGGAAAGGGGTAGCCAACTATTACTAAAATAATAGCCAATTCTCTGACATGGTAATGTACAGGAGACCTAGATAGTATGACTGTTTTCATTAAATTATTGTTCTGTACTAAATTTACCTTTAACCCTCTGGACTCTATCCTGGCAATTTGTGTCTAGGCTTGGTTGTGGTAATTGCCAACCCAGTCTCATTGGAATTTGTGAAACTGTCACGTTTTTTTATATATTGCTTTGTGCTAGCCAACATGATTTGCTCATCTTTTTCGTGTTCCTCGGAGCAAATTTCAAACTAATGTATTTCAACTGGAAATTAATTTTGTGCTTACAAGCACAACAATCATAGACCACGGCGCACAGAGAGAGTTTGCTTTTATTTCATTTCTGAGCCCTGACCACAACTTAATACCACATTTTAATCGTCAGATATTTGTTGTATATCATATTTCATACAGTACATCTAACTCCTGTGACCATCGTTTCCATTGAATGTTTCCCATAAATGTATGATTTCTCCTCTCCTATGTGGTGGGCGGGGCTTCACCTCGGTCCTCTCTCACAACACACACACACATAGGTTCTGGTTCTGTCCCAGTTCAGCTCTGCTCATATCCAGCCCGTGCTGACATTGGACATCATTGATGGGAGCTGGTCTGAATCATCTCCCACTGTTTCAGCAATGCCAGATGACCAGACCTCTCCCAGGAGGAAATGGGGTTTTGGTCTGAGACATCCCAGCATTTTCCGTCAGTAGCTTGGGCTGGCAACCAGTAGGCCGCCGGTTCGAGTCCAGCCTCGGACCAAGATATGTGAAGGTGGACTGGTAGTGCCCGTGAGCTACGCGCCCCAAACTGCTCAGGGCTGTGCAGCATGCCAGTAGGAAATGCCAGCCTCTCCAAAAGCATGTGTTTGTGCGTGTATGAGATCGACAGAAAACTTTGTGACGTATTTGGACTCATTCCATTCCTGCTATGAGCTGTCCACCGTAGATTGGCTGTGTTCGGTTCCTAATTGCGGCTGGTCAACCAAGCTGCAGCAAAACTCGACTACATATTTACAAATAAATGGCTCAAATGCAGTGTTGTGTCTCATTTCTTAACTTAACCCAACTATAATCACTAAGTAAATATTTAATGTATTTAGTATATAAAGCAATCGTAACCCCAGACCTTCTGTTTTATACAGTGGAAGAACCAGCCTCCATTGCTTTTTGGTGAAAATCTGCACTGCGCCGTTCTAAAAACAACTTAATTAAACCACATTTATTTTTTTTCTGAACATATATCAATTTAAGGCACTGTCATCGCTAGTTCAGTTTTACTAAATATTCAATGTCAGCAGTATATATAGCTTTTACAACCCTATTTTTACATACTTTTGAAAACCAGAAAAAACTACAAATATCACGTGACTTTGTATTCAGGCACACATCGCAGCTCACGGGATTTGTAGTTTTTACAACGATTATTGATTTCCTGGAATAAGTGTTTAGAAATAATAAAATAAATACATAACGGAGGTTTAGGGAGTGATAAAAAGGGAGTATATAATAAAAGTGGGCGACAAAATATGTTTTGGGCATAATTTTGGGCAGCGCCTCCACTTGCTGACTATATCCACTATGTAAAATCACACAGCTGAGTTCATAAGCTTTCTAGAACTTTGTCCCATTTCTGTAGAACGTTTTGGTGCTGATTACAAGCCTTCAAAAGTTCTCAGAAGTCAGGGTTCAAAAGTCAATATTTCAAAGAAGGAGCCATTTACGACCTCAAACCCACATATTTTATTCCCCAGATGTAGACCTTTGCAATCATGTTTTTATTGTAGTCCTACGACAAAGTATGGATTTTCATATTTCATAGACACAACTGTGCCTGGGCTTAGAATCACAGAGCCTTTTGAGGGCTCAGCACATGAAATAAGAATTTTATTTAATTTCTAAAATAAGAATAAGAAAAAAACATGGACTGCCGTTTGGATTCTCCCGGAGCAGATCCTGCAGCATCTCGTTGGAGATCTTTACCATAGTGACAGTGATCCCCATCCATCTTTTTCGCCGTCACCTCGGAGAACAGCAGGCGCTGTGGGCGCAGAGGGTGGTTATATGGGGCAGCCTTGTCCCTGCTCACCTTGTCCCCACATCCAAGACAAATTTGTCCCATAGGAGACAAAGAAATGTATCACATCAGCATCTGATATGCTGGATTCTCAAATGCACTTGTTAGGCTACATAAAAAAAATAAACAAAATAAAATGCGATAAAATAGTCGAAACGAAAAAAGACAGGAGTTATACTGTATGAAATATGATAGCCTATATGACAAATATCCGATGACTAAAATGTATTAAGTTGCGGTCAAGGTTCAGAAATTAAATAAAGTCGAACTCCCTCAATGTGCAGTGGTCTGTGATTGTCGTGCTTGTAGGCACAAAATGAATTTATATATATATATATATTCACATTTGTTTGAAATTCGTTCCGAGTAACACAGAAAAGATGAGCAAATAGTGTTGGCCAGCAGAAACAATAGATTAAAAAACATATCAGTTTCACAAATTCCCATTAGACCGGTGTGAAGGTTCCGGTGCCCCGGGACAATGATCACCACCAGCAGCGTCGTTGACACGTCTTTTATTGATATTGTTTTTAGTAGTGCGCTTTCCAGGGCTCACGCTCACAAGATGATTTCCAGGTCTTGTGTCCTCCTCTCCTGCCGCTGCGCCATCCCTATAAAGAGCCCGAGGAGTGATTGTAAATGGGGCCCAGGTGTGTCCTCTGTCTCCTGTAGATGCCGCCCCCAGAGCCACTGAATCACCTCCCCTCTGCAGCTGAGCTGAACCACACCCCGCCGCCACAACCGGGTTGAAACTGCATGCTGCCACACTGTGGTCACTTCACATGTACCGTGGTTATGACCTCGTTACCATCATTACCCCCACCCCCCTTAAAAAAAAAAAAGTGTAGAAAAACATAAAATACTGGCAACATATGCTTCAAGCTACAATACAAACAATCAGGAACGTCAGAAAGCCTAAACAGGAGGACCTTTTAAATGTCGGGCGCATTAACAGAATTCTCACATATGGATGAGCGTAGTGTACGGTGCATACAGACATGTACATTGTAGCAGCATACGGCGGAGTAGTAGATCAACTCATAGGGTTCATTGTGTCGTCATTAGCAGAAAAACCAATGAAACTGCTGATTAAATATCCAAGAAGAGGGTTATTTGCTGTGACCAGCTCACTGCTAACTATGTTCAGTGGAAAAGCGTACAGCGTAACTGTGGTCATTTCTTGCTTTTTTACTGCAATATGAGGAAACCAAACCACCCCAGCCCTATTTGTGTCCACTTCAATCAACTTTTTTTGGACCATTTTAGCTGTGTTATGGAAATGAAATGACAATTCCCAAGGATATGTACTGACCTTTTAATTTCTAACTTCAGATATTTAAATATACCAAAAATTGTTTACATACAATTGTTCCTCTTTATTCTATTGTTTTTGGCCAATTGAAACCCATTAAAATTACATTTTATTTTTTGATTCCTTGTTATATACAGTATTGAATCATACAATTTAGGTTAGAATGGCTTTCATTCTAAACTCTACACTTGAAACCTTTT
This sequence comes from Arrhamphus sclerolepis, assembly GCA_037176975.1. Taxonomy (NCBI): domain Eukaryota; kingdom Metazoa; phylum Chordata; class Actinopteri; order Beloniformes; family Hemiramphidae; genus Arrhamphus; species Arrhamphus sclerolepis. The sequence goes on along the minus strand of JBAMYA010041499.1, from coordinate 1,237 downwards.
TTTTTTTTTTTTTTCAACCAATTTCTGCCCTTTTTCCCCTTTTGGCTAAAGGACCAACTTCATTGCACTTTTTTTTCCCC
>JBAMYA010041478.1:0-15256 GCA_037176975.1 Arrhamphus sclerolepis | reverse complement strand
GCTTATCCTTGTATGTTAATTAATTTTCTTCTGATCCCTGACTCTTATATTTTTTGCTACCATGTTCTCTTCTGGTCTTTCTGAAGCCTAGGCTCGTAATTATGTGGCTGTGATCTGTCATGTGCATGTGATTTTGCATTTTTGATATATTCAGCATCAAAAGTTCCATGTGGATCCATATTTCATATTGCTAAAGTCATCTTAGCTTGGTTCACCTCCCTTTTGCTACAACTGGTAAGCTGCTTTTCTTTCAATGTAATACAGACACATTTGGTTCAACCTGCATCTTCTGGTTTCCATCCTGCAGTTTGAACTTTAAATGCAAAAGAAGAATGTATTGCTTCCTTGGTTGCTATGGGGTCCCAAAACAAATATACATACATACATGTATGTATTTATTTCCTCCAATTAGTCACCCATCCCTTGTATTTGTCTAACCTTCACTACACAAAAACTACCCATCTCCCTGGAAATAACCACTCACAGACCTGTGTGCATAAAATGTGGGAATTGGCTTGATTATTTGTGTCATTCCCGCATTACTTCTAAATACTGTCCAATAATGTTCAATAATTTTAGCCACCACTGTTGTTTAGATTCCACATTCAGCTAGACATCCATTGGTTCCACGTTATTTTTTTCAAATAGCTTCCTTCAGTGGCAAGAACAAGAGTCCTGCAGCCCCCACATAGTTTCGATCCATGGGCAGCTCATCTATTTGTGAAGAAGTACAGTGCTTAATTGAAAAAAAAACAAACAAAAAAAAAAACACAAAAGCAAAAACAAAAAAAACAAAAAAAAAAAAAAGACAGCACCTAATTACATGAATTCAATTTGTGTTATATTTATGCTACAGCACATGGTATAAATAGACCACTCATTTCTCTGAACATTCTCTAGTTTTCCCTGCATTTTAGAGTTATGCTAACATAATTGTTCACTTAGCAAACACTAATGTGAAAGACAAGCTCTTTGAATTATGAGCTAATCTTAAACTAAAATCAATGCTTTTTTCCACCATTAGTCCATATACTACACTATAGAGGCTAGGTTTGCATCATTTATCACACAGTTATGTTCTATGCAGGAGCAGTCAGTCAGATCAATTTGATTAGCAAGTGTTTGTGTATGTATATATGTGTGTGTGTGTCTGTGTGTGTATACATATACAGTGTATGTGTAAATATATGTGTGTGTGTGTACGTATGTATATATGTAGGCTATATGTATATATATGCATACATATATACACATATATATATATAAAGAGAGAGAGAGAGTGAGGAAGATGAAGGTGAAGATTAGCCACAGCAAGACTGAATACACGTGTGCATGAGATGAAGTGGAGCGTCAAGGCAACAGGGAGCAGAGATAAAGAAGGTGGAAGGTTTTAAATACTTGGGGTCAACAGTCCAGAGCAACAGAGAGTGTGGAAAAGACGAGAGCAAGCGTGTGCAAGCAGGTTGGAACAGGTGAAGAAAAGTGTCAGGTGTGATGTGTGATAAAAGAGTAAGTATGAAAGGAAAGGTGTCTGCGATGTTGTATGGTTCAGGGAGTGTGGCACTGAGGAAAAGACAGGAAGCAGAGTTGGAGATGGAAGTTAAAATGTTGTGGTTCTCTCTGGGAGTGATGAGGATAAATAGGATGAGGAATGAGAACATCAGAGGCACAGCACATGTTGGATGTTTTTTCAGAGAAAGTTAGAGAGGCCAGACTGAGATGGTTTGGACATGTACAGAGGAGGTATAGTGAATATATCAGTAGAAGTATGATGAGGTTATGAGGAATGGCCTAGAGGAAGACCAAAGAGGAGATTTATGGATGTAGTGAAAGAGGACATGAAGTTAGTTGGTGTGAGAGAAGAGGATGCAGAGGATAGAGATAGGATTGACAGATGAAGACAAATGATTCGCTGTGCCAATCCCTGAAGGTAACGCCTCTCTCTCTCTCTTTATTTTTAAGCAATGGAAGAAATTTCAGCAAATGTGTACACCTGTTATAGTTTTTATAAATACTCAGGTGATTATTGAAGACAGTTACTAATTACAAATTTACAAATTTTTTTGTCTCCTTTAATTTTGTATAAGAAAGTCTCATGAAACTAACTCATAATTAAACCACTATTGTCTTTGATCTAGTGCTTTGGGATTTGTCGGTTGTGCTTTTTGTTGTTGTTTTGTTTGTTTGTTCTGTTTGTGTTGTTTTTTTTAAAATCTCACTTGTGCTCCATACAGACAGCATCTGGGTATGATTGTTCATTTGCTTTTTGTTTTGCTTTTGTTTTTTTGCAGTTTATTTATGTTTTTGGGTTGTTTGTTTTTTAACCTTACAGCTGTTGCAGTACAACAGTACATCAGTGCTGTGGGAGCCTGACCTGCTCCGTATGATTGAGATGGTGGAGAGGAGGGGGGTGAAGGAGCTCAACCAGGAGACCTCATTGACCCTAAGCTTCCTTCTGGCACAGGTAATCCACGTGCATGTGTGCATACATACATGTTTAGGCTTTTAAACAAAATACATGACAAAATAATGTAGAATGGGCTTTGAGACCATTACTCCCATAATGACAGGATTCCTGTTTAATATAATAACTAAATTAGTCCAAATGTGAAATCAGTGGAGAAATTCAGTTCTTTTATGGTTCAGTATTTCATGGATTCACAACACGTTTAGCTATTTTGTAACTATTTGTTTTGAGAAACAGCAAAAGCAGACATTTTTTGATAGACCAGGAAATTGTACGCAGGAAATGCTCGTCTGTTTGGGCTAATATAATACCAGCATACTGTTCTGCAGCACCAAAAATACCACTAATGCCCTAAACATTACTGGACCTTACAAAGTACTGACATGTTTTGGGACAGTTGAAAGATGTAGACTGTTACCTTAGCAATCATTATCTGGGGACCTGGATAATTTTTAATAATTGTGGAAAATGTCTGTAATATGAATCCGGTGTGTCTGTGACATGCTTATAATTTCTACAGTAAAGATTACCTACCATATTTCAGCAAACAAAGTGGTCATGGAATCATTTTAATCCCACACAAATGTACATCTCCATTATTTATTTGTTTGGGGTTGAGAGGGTTGTTTTTTTTTGTTTGCCTTTTAAACTTTTGTTTTGTTTTGCTGCTCTAGTCACCCTCTCTGCATCTTTCCCAGTGACTTTCGCACATATAATCATTAATGATATTTTTGGAGAAAATCAAGAAATTCTTCAGCCTCATATGGTGATAAGTTTACAGAGGAAGCACCAATGCTGCTCCATCACCTCTGTGCAGAAAAAAATCATGCTTCTGCTGAGATGTTGAGCCGTTCTGAACTGTGGCAATAAGATGACATACATAGCAGCATGTGGAAAGGAACATTTTTCTGTCCTTCATCTGGCTCAAAGCACGTACTAGTGTAACAGTCCAAAGCCTTAACTACAGCTAAGGCTCTGGGTACAATTGCTGATCCATGTACTGTTACCACAGCAACTTCAGCACATCCATCTTGTCCCAAGGATCATTTTTTCATATTATTTTCAGATTTTCACCTGTCAAAATGTAAGCTGTTGTTACTGAAATCCACTAATATAATATAGTATTGGCTCATGAATGACCACAGATTTTAAAAAATGAATATGTCTGAGGTCTGTGATTCCTTTCCTTATGATTATAGCTGAAAATCCTGGTTTTCTGGAGTGTTATAGTAATGTTATGCCTTGATACTATCTTCTCCCTGCTTCCTGTCGCCTCCCACTGATCCTGACAATAACAGCACTCTCCAATTATGTCCTCATATTCATCAAAGATTATGTTAATTTTGCACATATTTTGTGCATATTTCTTTTGCTTTAGAGATGTGCGATGTTACTGTCACTATAGTTTTCCCCTGGAAGCTTGTTCAATTTAAATTTGTTTTAAATCAGATCAATTTAAAGCTTTAAAATGAAATAATTGTCATTTTGTTGCTGCTGGTCATTTGTTTGAGGATGACTGCCCACAGTCCTGTTAATACAAAAAGGTGCACCAGGTTTTTGTAATCAGTCTTTCGTTGCATCATTGGATGAAGTCTTTGATTTAAAATCCTGTCTAAAGGGTTCAACCTTAGGTACCACTTTCTTTTTTTTTTTTAATTGTTACTCTGAAGATTATCCTGCTATTTTACTGAGCGTTGTGCTCTTGACAAATAATGAATGAGAAAGTCTAGGCCTGGACTGAAATACTGTCATAACATGGAAGCATCACCTATATACTGTGGGAATTTAAACTATATAAATAAGTGTTGTTCTGCAAATCATGAAGGTGAATTGAACAAACCATCTCTCACGCACAGACACATACACTAAATAAACAAGTGCTATCTGAACTACGCGCTTGTCATCGCACTTGTTAGCTTTGCGGCAAGTCCATCTGGGATTGCTTCAAGACATAATAAAACACAGAAGGAAAAGCAGCTACATCAGATTGAATAGATTGAATTTGGCATCATACATGGGGCCAGAAATGCATTTAGTATTCTGAAAAGAGCTCAGAGTCAGAGGAGTGACAGAATGATGGCATGATGGCACCCACTGCAGCTCCCAGTGCAGTGTGTTCCAGGGAATCATCAACAGTGTGAATGCATGCAAATGTGTCAGCTTGCTTGTGTGTGTGTGTGAGAGGGAGGGAGAGAGAGTGTGTGTGTGTGTGTGTGTGAGACAGCATTTGAAGATGCTTGTAAAAGTATCTGTATTTCTAAAAGCACTGAGGCAGTTTTTAGGTGGAGCAGGGTTCAATTTGACATTCTCTTCTTAACACAGCTTGATTTTTGTTCCTGTCATCTCTGCTGCTCCAACCTGACACACACAAACAGTTTAATGTATGTATTTTTACACATACGTTAAACTATGGTTTTATGAGATTTTCTCAATTAGTTTGGAGGCTGAATTAAAATCTCTTGTTATATAGAAGTTCTCTGTATAAATATGCATGATTTAGCATCATGTCATTATTCTGCTGTCGTTTCCTTCCCTGGAGTTCTGCCATAACCGTCTGTGTGTCTGTGCACACATACAGTGAGCAGACATGGATCCTCTGTATTTACAGGCTACATTTCCATGTACACCTCTTAGCTGTTTGTGGTCTTAATCCCACCTCTATATATTTGCTTGTGCTTTTCTATCAGACTCTAACTGCACATGTATTTGGAAAAGATCCTGTGGCCATGTTAAAGGTTAGTGGAGGTAAAGCTGCTACGTCTTGTGCTGCACACTGAACTTGTCAAAATGCCTGATGCTTACACACTCGTAATTGCCTCTCCCACACCAGAAGGACTCCATCACCCATCACTCAGTCACCTTCATTCTTGCATACATTACTTCACTTGCTTGTTTTTGCCATTTCACCACAGATTTCCTTGCTTCCTCCTTCTTTTTCGTCTTATTCCCAGTTGTTCTCACTCCACTAACTCCACTTCATTATCAGTCTCCCCTACTGCTCTTTTCGATTACTTGTCGGTATCTGAGCCTTCTTTTAAGCCTATTCCTTAAGAAGAAAACATTTTTTTAGTTGATGAGAACTGTAGTTGAACAGAAACAGCTGAAAAATAAAATATACAAGCACACATACTCAATATCACCACTAACAAATAGTATTTATTCTTCCATCCATCAACTGTACCCACTATCTCTCGTTCAGGGTCTTGGGGGGAAACGTAATCGCAATCATAATATTCTATTAAAAAGTCCATATCTCAGGACTATAACAGGTGAAATGTTATAGTCCTGATCTTTCTCAAACTGTATTCAAAGTTACCAAACTTCCAGTATATCAGTTGGTCCTTCTTTGTATTTTTATTTGTGTTGTGTCATCCCCCCTTTTAACTCAAGACAATGAAAATGTGCCTTTTCTTGTTGTTTAATCAGATCCAGAGCCGCATTCCTCTGCCTACGGAAGAGGACAAGCTGAGAGTGAGGAAGATGATGGAGTCACTCGAATCACAGACCTCACTTCAGACCTTCAACCCCAGTCTGTCCAGCACAATCCTGTATCCATCACTTGAATTGAATCAAGCACATACGCACCCCTGGGCTAGCTAAAAAAGGAAAAAAAATAACCCACACACACATTCACTTTATCAGGTACACCTGTTCAGTTGCTTGTTAAGACAAATAGCTAAACAACCAATCACATGGCGGCAACTCAATATATTTCGGCATGTAGATGTGGTTGAGATTACATGCTGAAGTTCAAAATGAGCATCAAAATGAGAAAGAAAGTGGATTGAAGTGACTTTGAACGAGGCATGGTTGTTGGTGCCAGATCGACTGGTCTGAGCATTTCAGAAACTGTTGATCTATTGGGATTTTAATGCATAACCATCTCTGGGGTTTACAGAACAATTGTTAAGTGGACAAAAATACCTTGTTGATGTTAGAGGTCAGAGGACGATAGGAAGGCAGTAATAACTCAAATAAGCACTCGTTACAACTAAGGTATTTATAGAATACCTTCTCTGAACGCACAACACGTGGAACCTTGAAGTCTACAGCAGCACATGATCACACCGGAGGTCACTCCTATCAGCTAAGAATAGAAAACTGAGACTACAATTCACACAGGCTCACCAAAACTGGTCAATAGAAGACTGAAATTTTTTTTCTCGATTTCAGCTGTAACATTCAGATGATAGGGTCAGAATTTGGTGTAGACAAACTGGAAGCATGGATTCATCCTGACTTGCATTAACGGTTCAGGGTGGTGGTGGTGTAATGGTGTGTGGGATATTTTTCAGCACACTTTGGGCCCCTTAGCATCACAGTGTACCATCTTCTGATTGCTACCTCCTTCAAGATAATGAACCATGTCACAAAGCAACTATTACTGTCTCAAATTGATTTCTTGAACATGACAATGAGTTCACTGTACGCCAGTGACCTCCACAGTCACTAGATCCCAGTAACTTGAAGCTAGAAAGGTGTAGCTAATAAAGTGGTCAGTGAGGGAATAATTTGGTATATTTTCATTTGATCTCATTTCATTTATTGATTCATTTCAGACATGTCAAAACCATTGTATGAAACACAGTACATACCAAGACATACAAAAAAGAAAAAATCTTTAACACTAATATGAATCTATCTATACACATACATACACACACATTTGTACATATAGAACCTGTTATCTATATAAATAAATCAAGCTGTTTTATATGAATATACATATACACAAAAATAAATCTATACCTAATGTGCACACTCTCATCGGGATATAGACATCTATATACATACAAACGGAAGAATATACATATAACACATATATATCAAGTTTAACATGTCTGGAAATTGGTAGGAAGAATTAAATTTAATACTGTATGTAATATGCTCTCACACACATGAGCTGGACCTCACATTTTACTATAGCCCTGAGCATGTATCTCCAGCTCATAAATTCTGTTAAATCATCAACAAATACAATATATAAGTACACATTCTCTCACCACTCCATATAGGATTCTCACACTCTACTTCAGACATAAGCAGCGCACTTTCATTGATTTTCCCTGGCAGTTTATTGAATATCTGTGTTGTGCTTTTCACTAAGTGTGTTGAACAAAACAGGTTCTGCTGTAATGTCAAAGTCACTACTTACAGGGGCAGTACTACTGTCACTCTGACTGGCTCTCACTGACACACACACACACTCTTGCTTCCTCCCATTGGACCTTCATCCACTCATTCAGTCTGATGAATCCAGTCTGGTTATTGGTTTTCACAACAGTATGGTTGTTTAAAGCTATATAAAACAAGTTTATCACTGGTTTCCACAAATAAGAGAAACACAACTATGAGTGAAACTACAATTCAGTACTTTACGTGATGTACATTTGCTTATTCAGGTGGAACCTGTTGTTTCTGATAAGCTTTTACACATATAAACTGCTTTACTCCTCCTAAATCTTTGCCTTCAGACATGTTGGAGACGTGTCCATCTGCATGTCTGACTTCACTCTGAAAACAGGCTGATGCTTTAACCTAAACAATTAGTGGTTTGAGAGTTCTTTTTATTGTTTGTTCACGTCTTTTGATTTACGTTCGCATGCAGTTTATGTTCCTTTAAAAAAAAAAAAAAAAAACAGCACATCCTATTCAGCTAAGATGACCGTAGTTTGTATTTACTATTGAAGAAAGCATTTGCAGTTGGTGTGCTTGTGTGAATGTGGGATGTTAATGTTGGGCAAAAAAAAAAATCTATTTCTCCAACACCTGTGTTTAAATTGTTTATTCACTTCTTTCTAGCTTGTAGGAATTCCAGGAAAATAAATTATAAGACAAGAGAAGTTTTCTGTTTTGTTTTTCAAAGTGCCTATTTCTATACGTTATAAAAGAAATTCCGCTAATTTTAAAACCTCTTTTATAAATACAGACACTTCCAGTCTCTGCAGAGATACATTGTTGTTTTTATCATCCTAAAATATGTAATTGGAACATTTACTGGAAATGTTTTAGATGGATTTTTTTTATTTAGTAGACAGATTTATCTGACACATGGAAACTACGAGGCTCTGCGTGTGCCTCACTCAAAGTGTGCCGTGTGGAAACCGCGTCCTCCTCCGTGTTGAGCCGCCTCGCTGTCATTCGTCCAGGATAAACCAGCCGGTGCGATCGTGGCGCTGGTGGAGTGGAGCAGCGAGAGTTGCATGTAAATGAACCACCTCTGCCTCTGTCACCTGAGGATCTTAGAGGGGATACATAGACTGTCCCGTCTTCCTCGTCGGTGAGCCCACTTTCCAGCGAGTCGAGGAGAAAAATAAATCCTGTGAAGCCGCACTACTCTGGAGGAAAAGCCTTCCCGCTAATCGCTGCCTCTCGGCGCTGCTGTGTGTCACTACAACGCGGTGAGTGAAGCTCAAGTTATGTGGCTGCTATGTCCAGCTTCTTGGTCCTCTCGGATGTGCTGTTGCTGGTGCATCCAGAGGTGGTGACATACAGATGTGATTGCAGGAGGAGCGACTTCAGATACTTGGTCGAAAAAGAGTCTCGTTAAAATAATTATGTATTATTGCGGAGTTGTTTTTTTTAAATATATATTTATTTATTTATATTACCAGTGTACTTGCAGCACAGTTTTATATCCTGCGTGTAATTTCTGTCGTAAAATTAATACAACTTAATGGTTTCCAGTACACTGGCGTGACTCTCATAAACTCTGGTCAGGGAGGCGACTTACAATTAATTAAGATATCTGTAATTAATGGCCCAGCATCATCAACATCACACATGTTGGTGGATTTGCTTTTGCAGCGATGATAGAGGGAGATGCAAAGAGAGAAAGGTGAAGTGTCAGTCCTTGAAACTCTGGTCTCCCGCAGCAGGCTTGCAAGCTGAAGGGAAATAGGATCCACTCCTGCTGTACATCCAGCTGTCTGTCTGATTGATGGGAGTCTTGCTTTTTCATCTTCTCTAGAGGTGTCTTCATCTCAGGGGTCAGTTTGCTGTTTGAGATTAATGTTATTTAGGTCTGTCCCCAGCTCTTCTTGATTGAAGATTATTCCTCCGATGCTTTTTCCTTTGTCTTGCAGTTGTTAGTGTCATCACTACATAGCAGAATACAGTACATGTTCAAGCAGAGAGTGGAGGCATCTTCACAGGCTGATTAGACAAGGTAGATTACTTCACTGACAGTCGGAATCTGGATCTTCCACACTGAAAATCAAACTTTGGCCTTTTTCACCCCCCAGAGATTTTTTTTTTTTCTAGCAGAAAAGAAAAACCTGCAACCAAGAGATATAGCTATGTGCCTTAGGTCAGTGAGTCGTCTTTAGTCCTCCACATGGCCAACACATCCCTCACCAACTTCACTGCCACAGGCAAAGACCCACTCTGAAGCAGACCCTCCCACCATGAATACTGAACATCAGCAGGTCAGCTGTAGAGAAGATGGAGGTTATTTTTATCTCCCAAGTGTCTAATTTCCCTTTGAGTAACTCAGCATTAGAAATGATTATTTCTGCAGTGTGTAGTGTGTCATAACCTTTCTAATTTTGAGCAAGATAGAGCTAGGAGTAAAAATAGCCTTCGTAATGAGTATTACTTGTTTCGAGCTAATGGGTTTTGTTTAGCGTCTCATTTCTGTGCTGCTCGCGCCACTTAGAAATGATTGAACCAATGTTTACGTGCTGCTTACACCACTTCCTAAAGTCTCAGCACTTTGCCCTCTCACGCAGAAACATCAGCAGCTGCTGGATGTACAATATGCGTTGACTGTGTTAAACTGCCAGTTGCAATAACCTTTTTGCTCATAAATACCTGTCAGAGCTGCATGGCAGTCTGCTTGGATGCACACGGGAGCATCAAATGAATAGATGGGCTGCTGTCACAGGACAGACAAGGTCCCCTGTCTCTGGCTGTTGTATAGAAATATTGAGGCTTTCGACCAACACTTAAGGATCTTTAGTGGAGCATTTCTCAGAAAGCTTGGACGCTGTTCAAATGCTGGTCTCAGAAAACGCAGTAATAGTCACTCAGCTGTCTTCAGGAAAACTTGTCTCGGCTGACTCGGAAAGAAAAACTTATTTACACTGAATAGGAGACATGTATGGTCACAGAGAACACAGCAGGAAATGGGATCTACATAGAAATCCTTTACATACAGTTATAGAAATTATGCCTTTACTAAAAAAAATGAGTCCTTAATCAGCTGTGTTACGGCTGTCAAGAGGGATTTTGATAGTGAAACAGTTAAACAGATGGAAGATGGAAGTTGGACTGTGGATGCCTCTGAGCATTTGCTTCTCAAGTCTGATTTGTGTGAGAATCACTCAATCTGAATTAACATTCGCACCATTGAGACATTTGCTCACTTCCTAGTCCTTCAAAGTCAAGAATCAGCAGGCGAGCTTGTAAAGGTTAATTCAGTTAGCGCAGAAATCAGTCCCTCGTGCTCATTATCCGTATCCACAGCCTGGCACTCCTCCTCTATCTTGCACTTGCTCTCCTATCTGTGTCTTCCAGTTTTACCACTGTGTCTATGCAAAGGTAGATGAAATATTCACCAGGAAAGCTGTTGTTTTCCCGCAGGGTCTTGCCTCCCTACTCCACTCTCCCCCCTTTCTTTCCAAAAGCTTCAGCGCCTGTGCCCTTCCACTCATCTCTTGCTTCCCCTCCCTCTCCCTGCCTCTCGTAATTTTACTCTCAATTCAACCTTTCCAACCCTCATGGCCCGCTGATTTCCTCTGATAGTCTTACTGATGGAGCCCTTGCTAAATAATGCATCGATTCTGTGAATTACATCTTGTAGAGTTTTGTTTTTGTTTTTTTTAATTAGCTTTGGTTCATCTTTTCCTTCCAGTTACATATGTTTCCTGCTCATGTTTTTCTGAAAAAAAAAAAATGTCTTTCATCAAATTTTCATTTTATTAGTTGCTATATTTAGCTCCTGTATTGATCTTCTCACTTTCATCTATGCCTTTCTAATGTATTTAAAAAAAAAAACTCAGGGGAAATAGAAAGTAGAAGTTGCAACTGAATTAAAATCTTATAGGCCATGTTTTCAATAGAGAGGCAAAGGAGAGACAGGGAAGAAGAGAAAGAGAGATGGAGTCTAGTGCAATGATTGTAGATGCTCCTCTGGGGATTAAGCAAGTGCCAGACATCAGATGTGTCTTAAAGGAACCATCAGGGGCCCCTTCTCAAATCCCAGATACCCTCTGTTTTTCTATATTGACCATTTATCCTCAGCATGTATCTCTATTCCACACCCCGCAATCATCAGAGGAGAAAAGGCCTTTCTAAAACCTTTTATAGAGGAAAAAAAAGATGAATCAAAGAATAAAAAAGTGAAAGCTCAGTGTTTTTAAATGAAAGTGAAAACACTTATTAAAATAAAATTAAGACTTGCTAACGAGTTTATTCTAAGAGAAGGTTTTGGTATTTTTTGTTAAACTAGTAATGAGTCAATAAAATTATCCCTCTCTGTGATGGTATGTTAATGTATATGATCTATTATGGCTCGTTTTTTCCCCAGTGTTCAGAAGAGTACGTCTCTGCCACCCTCTGGTGACCATGTGGAGTGTAGGCGCAGTGGTCCTGGCCCTCGCTGCTGTCGCCCTCAGCTTGGCAGACTCAGACACACACCGACCACGACACGACTCCAACCTGGAGATCTGTATCTTTCTGCTGTCAGCGTGCAGCACGATCATATCTGTGAATGTATCCGTGTGTGCCACTCAGTAACGAGCCTTTCCGCTCGTTTTGATGTGACGGATGAGCGTGCGAGTGTGACTTTCTGTGAGTTCCTCCCATGTGTTGCGTACGTATCCTCCTGACCTCCTCCTGTCAGACAAGCGGCTCTTTGAGACGAAGAGGAAAGATCAGCTGAACGCGCTCAAGAACCTAGTGGAGCTGAACGACGTCAACCAGCAGTACAAGATCATAGACATCATGCTCAAAGGGCTTTTCAAGGTAGGCTGCGCGTGCTCCATCACAGCACATGTTCAAATGTGACAAAGTTGAACACAGATGAAGCCACCAGTGTCAGAAAGCAGAGCTCAGCCGTCTTTTGCTCTCAGCAGTTTTGAAGGATAAGAAGGTTGGCAGTCCAACAGAGAGCATAAGCCTTCAAATTCAGTAGTTTTTATTTACATGTAAATCCAAACAGCTTAAAGAGCCATTCACTGACTTTAGGCTGAGAGCTTTGATGTACTGTATGCCTTCATTTCCTCGTGGACAGTTATCTGTGGATTCACAAGGACATCTAACATAGGCAGCCTTCACTAGCAGAAAAACATTGTCAGCACTTCTGTGCCACGGTGTGTGTGAGATGGAGTGCCTTCCTCCTGCCACACTGACTGTAATTTCAGCTGTTGTCTATGAATGGAAAGTGGTGTGTAAAACATTATGATGTGAATAATTAGAATTAGCTCACTGAAAGTCCAGCTCCGCAGAGCTCCTGGCAGGCATGCAGGATTATTTCATCTTGTTCACCTGCATTAGAGCAGACACTTTCATTTGCAGCACGTACTGTAGGCAAAATAAACCTCTTGAGCTCTGTTCTTCTATCTCTGGAGGTGCTGGAGGACTCGAGACAGATCCTGGTGGCGGCCAACATGCAGCCTGATGACCCCTTCCCCATGGATGACAAGATCAAAGAAGGTCTGACTCACTTTACTCCTCGGTGTACTTCTCATCCAAAGGCACATTTTCGAGTAAAACCCCAGTCGTTTTTTTCTTTTTTGGTGTGTGTGTTATGTTTGTTTGCTTTCAAGGAGCTAAAAGATTATTTTAGCCCGAGGTACTTTGTATTTCCACTAAAATCTAAGGTACAGGATGGATTAGGGAAATTAAGCTCACTGAAGTGTGTCGCTGCTACAGGTTTGTCATTTCTTGATGTGAGTCACTGCTTGATACGAGAGGTGCTCACTGAGTCAGATCAGAGTAACAGATGTAGAAAACTTTTTCAAACGAAATTTTTCAGCTTATCAGGATGCAAAGCCTTAAGGTTCAAGAAACTTCAATTTTACATTTCTGTCATAATTTATGTAATACACAAAACTGAAATCATTCACAGACCAAGTAATCATCCACTTCACAGCTCGTCTCCAGCTGCGATGCTTTTTAGTCGTGATGTCTGTCTTATTTCTTCTTGAGCTCTCTGAACCAAGGAAGGTCATGCTGCACTATGTCCTCTGGTCTGAATGAAGCCTGAATTTAAATGTTGTTTATGAAGAAATATTCCTGCAGTACAACTTATTGGAGACATTAAGCCTGAGGTGACTGAAGTTGAAAGGTGGAAATAAAACACAGGGACAACTTGACCAATCAGAAACTTTTAGTGAACTCCAAGTTTTAAGGTTCTGGGCAAGCTCAGAAATAGCATTTCTCTACCAGAGCTGTATTTGAAGGTGCAATTCCTCCCCCAGAGATGTCTCTGATTCTTTTGGTGAAAATAAATGGGGGGTCTAGGACCCCACAGTAGACCCTAGGTCCTGGAGGAGTTTTCCTGTGGTTGATTGCAGCATAACCGTTACTGTGCCCTTTTCTCTTCCTGCAGTGCGCTTTCCTCTCTCCATCATCTCTGACTGGTTTGTCTTTTACACTATCACCCATCTCTTAAAACACCCCCTCTATCTCTTATTGCTTTTCTCATCTCTATTGTTTTTCACATTTTTTAATCAATTTATTTTTTATTTTTTTGCTTCTAGTTATATCGTTGTTTCCAGCAGCTAACACAACCTCTTAAACGTTATTGACCTTACTGCAGAGAGGGAAGCATTTATGAGGATCTCTGGGTGGGTGGAGCTAGGCAATTGGGAGTTTTAAAAACAAATATTAAAATTTTAAAATCAATACGATAGCGAACTGGGAGCCAATGGAGAGTGTATGGAATCGGGGTGATGTGTGCAAATGTGGATGAACGAGTCAAAAAACGAACAGCTGCATTTTGCACCAGTTGTAGACAGTGAAGTAAGGAATGTGTAATACAGGCGTAAAGTGCATTGCAGTAGACAATTCACGAGCCGATAAAAGCACGAGTCACCTCTTCCAGATCACTGCAGGACAGGAAGGGCTTCACTTTGGTTAAAAGACATAGCTGCTAAAGGTTCGCCTGAACAGTAGCATCAATTTGTTTCTCTTTGTTTTAATTCTCTGTCAAAAATCACTAACTTAACTGGCGCCTAAGTTAGGCAGTACACTGTGCTGTAAATCAGAGGTACCGAAGAGTATACTCAGTTTTAATTTCATTCAAATAAAGAAAGTTTTGAGATAACCATTGCTTTATATATATGAGGCGGCTATACAGAGAGTCAAGAGCAGTTTTCAGCATTCAGGAAAACCGGCATGTAGACCTGGAGGTCATCAGCATATAAATGAAAAGAAGGATTGTGCTTAGCGGGAATAGATCCAAGCAGCAACGTGTTTAGTGAGAAGAGGATAGGACCAGGAATAGATCCTTGTGGCACACCAGAGGATAGAGGAGTAGTGGAAGAAGAAAAGTCATCAATCGTAACAAAAAAGCCCCTACTGGTCAGGCAGGAGCTAAACCTTGGAGACCAACTTGTTGATGAGAACTGAATGGTCCACAGCGTCAAAAGCAGCTGTGAGATCTTTCCCTCCATCTTGACTAGACTCCCAGTTCCTGCCACTGAAAAACATCCCCACAGCATGATGCTGCCACCACCATGCTTCACCGTAGGGATGGTATTGCCCGCATGATGAGCGGTGCCTGGTTTCCTCCAAACATGATACCTGGCATTCATGCCAAAGAGTTCAATCTTTGTCTCATCA
>JBAMYA010041457.1:0-15257 GCA_037176975.1 Arrhamphus sclerolepis | reverse complement strand
TACAATGATGAGAAAACTGGCTCTGTGGGCTTTTTGCCTGTTGTTGCCAATACCTCTGAGTTACAAAAAAAAAAAAAGTGCTCCAAGATCGTAGGACAACCTTTCCATTCACTCGACGAAACATAGAAAAATATGCTGAGACGAGCCAAGAACACAGCACCTGATCCAAACCATGTACTGAACAGAGTATGAGCTCCGACCATCTAGAAGAAGATATACTGTGTATGAGAAAGCAAATTTCATGTACGTGCTGTTTAAGTAGTGTTCTGTCAACATCATGCTGATACAAAACAAATTTCAGACATGCTTCTGACAGTAAATGTGTATCGTATATTGTATCATATCGCATCATATCGTATCGTTTCGTATCGTCTTGTCTCGTCTCGTCTCGTCTCGTATCGTATCGTATCGTATCGTATCGCATCGTATCGTATCGTATCATATCATATCGTATCATATCATAGATTTCACATCCATGACAACTGCAAGCAGGGGAATGTTAATGTTTTTCATCATGTAAAATGATGTAAAGCTGCATGATTAAGCATAATCAGAGGCGTACAACAACTG
The DNA here is from genome assembly GCA_037176975.1 of Arrhamphus sclerolepis. Taxonomy (NCBI): domain Eukaryota; kingdom Metazoa; phylum Chordata; class Actinopteri; order Beloniformes; family Hemiramphidae; genus Arrhamphus; species Arrhamphus sclerolepis. Next base: position 14,687 of record JBAMYA010041457.1, on the reverse strand, counting down.
CTAGTGTTGGTTCTTTTCTGCAGCGCTGTAGCCAGCAGTCCTGAGCTTCCTTTTTTGTTTACTTCCTTTATGTAGCTCAGCCATACCAAAGTAGCAAATAAAGTGTACGTTACATGAGTTGATGCTGATAAATGTTGTGCATCTGTCGTTTTTTTCCCCACTAAACTGTTGTCCTACCAATCACGCTTCTTGGCGTCTGCATTGACGTGACATACATTTGAAATTCCCTTTGTGGATCAATAACGTAGCTTTAAAATGAATTGAATTAGGAGGTGAACGTCATGGACTGTATAGGATCCCAGCTTAATCAGAGCATCGTGGATCAACCACGATTGGGTGATGTCAGTCCTTGCCAATTCATCGCCGTGGTCACAGGTTTTAGAGTTCCTCAAGTTCAGCATGTTGCTTATAACGAGATTCTGACAGAGTTCTAACTCCCTGGTGGGCGTGGTAATAAGCTGTAGTTGCTTCTATTCACTTTGGCTGTTAAAAGACATCAGCTGTGTGGTAACATGAACAGTGATGACAAGAGCAGGGCAACATGCCACATATGTTGTTGCAATCTGGCCTACAACAGTTGCACAACTGGCATGAAAATCTCCTGAATGATCTAAGAACTAAAACGGTATTAGGACCCGCCCTTCGCTTGGGAGTGTTTTTGGGCGTTGGAAAGAGTATTTTAAGCATGTCCTGAACTTGAAGGATTTGCTTCCCACAAAGAAGGTAGCGTAGGAGGCTTGTGGGTGATCCAAATGCATCAGAGGCTCTGGCCGTGGAAGAAGCTTGCCTGGAGTTGAAGGTCTCAAGGTTGATGGTTCTGGGGACTGCAGAGCTCCCGCAAGGTCAACGGGTTTTCATTGTCTGGTTACACTGGGACAGCATGGGCAACCCTTACTACTGTTTTCAAGTTTTTCTAATGGTGGAATCCTTCTGTGTTCAACTAATGACCCGACCCAGCACTTTTATTTCCATTCCTCTGCCAAGCAAGAGCATGCAAACACAATCATAGTCTTGAAACTAGTAAATTTATGAAGAAATTATGAAACAGCAATGCAACAGCCTGCATGATTCAGTAAAACTTAAAAAAAAACAAATCACTGAGGTGAGGCTGTCAGAATTTTGCAAATTTTGCTGCATAAACTCTTAATTCTTACAACAAAAATGTGGAATTACAAAAAGGTCACAATTTTACATTTTCTATTTTTTCCTGTTTTTAGAAGTCATGATAAAAGTATAATTTAAAGGACAAAAACTTGGAATATTACAAAATTAGCTATTTGACATCAAGTTGTAATTTTATGTTAAAACCCTGCCATTTTGATTTAGTCAATTTTTAAGCTAAAAACTTGCAATTGCGTGACATTTGTGATTTTTATGACAAAAGTTAAGGTTTTAGAGCAAAAAGTTTAAATCTTGGAGACTTTGAAACTTTACAACAAAAGTTTGTTTCTTTGTTTTTTCTTTTACAAAAAAAGTTTTTGATATTACTAATTAAGTCTATAATAGTATAATAGTCTATAAGCTGTATTAATTGAGGGTAAATTGTTGTGAGACATTGGTGGAGACAGAAAAGTACTTTTTTTCTGCCTGGAGCTCAGCTCAACGGGCTTTTGTGGTGAGTCCGCCCACTGAGCTTCTGCAACTGTAAACATGATGGTTATATTATGTTCAGCAGATTCCACAGTAATAGACATCACACGCATCACTTCACAGGAATGTAGGCAGCAGAACCTGCAGAACAACTCAGCTGTTATCAACATTAGTGAAAATCAAATAAAATCTTGAATATGTGAAACTTCAATAAAGCATGGAAAGCTAGCTTTTGTTAGAAAGCTAGCTCTGAGTACATATCCTACCACAGCTGTGTGTTTTGGCACCGTAGAGACTCTGGAGAGCTCTTTTAGCAGGTTGTTCCTGGTGATGGAGGCACATCTAAATAATCCAGTCCAGACGGACTGCCCTGGAACCCCTGCTGGTGGAACCACACTTTACAGGTGTGCTTGTTCCAAGGTGAAATCACTGACATAAATTATGGGTCACGTGACCTATAGATTTCTACAGAGCCCTTGAAGCCCAGTTTTTCTTGAAGCAAGTGGCGCCAAGTTACAAAGAGGTGGAATAAAGCTGTAAAAGTTTATGGCAGAGCTAATGGCTAGCTCTCATTTATGCCAAATAAATCTTAACATCTGACTGGTCAGCTTTATTGCTTAATATAAATTTATCTGATGATTTACTCCCCTTGCACAGTTGTCATGGATGTAAAATCAAAACTGATGATTGTACCAGGCTGTAAATACGTTTAATTCTCCTGCAAAGTTGGCACTTTTAACATGGAGGTCAATGCACCTAGTGGTCAGTCGAGGAACTGCAACAAAACATACATCCTGGATGAGCTTCAACCTGGAAGTGGGATGATTACCATTTAGGTTAAACCAGTAGGCTGTATTTTTAACAGGGCTGATTCCCTCCTTCAGTCTTTTCATCCGTGTTGTCTCCGTTTTCGGTAGCAGGGTTGGTTACATGTAAGCTACCATTCCAAACCACATGGTGGCGATAGAGAACCTCTTTCACTCTTTGTCAACCGCTCACAAAAAAAAAAAATTAAAAGTAGATGTCAGAAATGAAAAACTAATCAAAATGATGCGAAAAAATATTGGAGGAACTAAAGGTGGTTGGAACACTTGTTTGCTGAAAGAACTTTTAGTTTCATATCTTCCCAACAGAAGACTTCACTCTCCAGCTGCAGGCTTTCTCGTGGGTCCTGGAATTTCCAGGACCTCCAGTTTTCAGACTCTTCTCTGATGGAACCAGCTGTCACCCTCATCTCTTCGTTTAAAGCCAGATTTTAAACTTTTCCTAATGATAAAGCTGACAGTTAAGCGGTGGCTTCACTGATGACGTTTGCATTCTTCTGGCATGTCCATATCATTATTATTGTCTATCTTTCATGTCATCCCAGACCCCGAAGTGACGGAAGCAGATGGCCACCCTCCCTGAATCTGGTCCTGGGCCTGGTCCTGGTTCTGGTTCTGATAGGGTTTTTTAGATGTAGACCAGCTGCTTTTCCTCTCCACTGTCGCCTCATGCTTGCTCAGGCTCAAGGATTGAACCAAAGTGAAAATATGATGCAGTCTGTTGGGTTATTTAACTGTGAATTAGATACATTTTGAATTCAACTGAATTTAAATAAACTGAATTATGAACTAGAATGAAACTGGATTGTGTTTTGGCTCATGAATGGGAAAGGAAGTGGATTATGCATGAATTAATATGAACTGGACCGACGATTTGATATACTTGGATTGTATTTAACTTGGACTGGAATTATTTTCAACTGTAATCTTAGAATGCTTTCTGTGTAAAGCGCCTTGAGACGATGCTATAGAAATAAAGTGAATTTAATTAAAATGAATTTAAAATATCTTTACATCACTGTGTGGTGAGAATTCTGTAGTAGAATGTAAATGTATTAATGCTTTCTGAATTACGTTGGTCTTTAATTACTGTAAAATAAAGCAACATAAAGTTGTTTTGCATTTTTTTCTTTCTGAAATAACATCCTTGGTTTTATCGGTTTAAACTCATGGCCAGTTGTGATGGATGATTTTTGTTTGAATCGTTAATGGCTTCCCGTACTCAGTTAGTCACCCCAACCCCCAAACCTGGTCTTGTTCAGGCAGATACCTGTGATTGCCTTCACTTGGGTGTGTTTCTAATAAATAGCAGGTTTTTCTCTGGAAATGGCCCACACACATAATGACTGATGTGGAGGCTGAGAGGGCGAGGGCTGAGGTGTCAAATGAAAACAAAAAAAGAAAACAAAAAGAAGTATGTGTGATGTCTCACGCACGGCAAGTTGCTTTGATGGATCTTACTGAAAATATTAAAGGCGTCATTCAAATGTCATTTAGTAAAGAAGAGAAATGATAGTGGCATTGATACTTACACCACAATGTAAACCTCTGTGTTCATCAGCAATTAAAGTTTCAACTCTAGACTTCCCAGAAGTCATTGCAACTTTATTACATGACTGACATGACACACCTTCCAACCTGGATTTCTGCTTTTGTAACAGTTTATTCTAATGACAAAATATGTAAAACACCCTTTAAATACAATTTCAGCAATCATGGTGGGTCTTCGCTACAACCTCAGATTTAACTTATCATTTAACTTATTTCACCATATTTATAAAAAGTTTGTTAAAACAACAACAACAAAAACTCATGAGAAATACTAAGTAGACTATATAAAAAGAACTGGACTAATTCCTTGTGATGCCACCCACAGATCTCTAAAAAGTGCTTCTGAAGCCTTTTTTCGTCTCACTTATTTACCAGGATGTGTTCTAACAAGTAGAAAACTGCAGTAAATCTTGCTAATAATACCATAACAACTTGTTGAAATGAAAATGAAAATAATATCTTTTAAATCTGACGTGTGTCTGAGCACTTCACGGCCATCAGAGGAATTTCCCTTTGAAACTGAGTACTTTATTTACCCATGAGCAGTCATTCAAAGAATGTTAAAACACCAGTTCTTAACAAGACACAGAAAAACAAAATAAGGAGCAGTGTAACTGCTGACAGAAAAACAAAATAAGGAGCAGTGTAACTGCTGACAGCATGTATACCTGACACCTGAAAAGAAATCCCTGAGCTGTCATCTCAGATGTGCTTTGAACCCAAAAATGTTGTAAATATGTAAACAAAAGAATTTATGAGTTTCTGAAGTGGGTCAGCACATAAGAGCCTCGTGTTCTACTATTCAGCAAAAGTTTATTTTTAAATTCATAAATGATTTGAAAGGTTTCAGTTTCACATTTCCAAACTCGTTTCCATAGACTTGAAACTAGCGAGGAAACATCCATCCATCTACTACCCAGAGCAGGTTGCTATGGGCAACAGTCTAAGTAGAGATCCTCAGACCTCCCTCTCTCCAGCATCTAAAGGACCAGGTGGACACTGAGGTGTTTCTGAGTCAACAAGGAGAAGCTATGGCAGGTTTCGCTCAGCAGGGTCTGCAGCACCTCCACCACTGGTGGACGTCGCTGTTAACCCAGAACAGCCCTGCGTTACAATATTTTTGGGAAATTGAACAGCACAAAAACAATTCTCTGCTTTGTGACTGGGTTATGGAGTTTTAGTTTGCCAGGTCAAAGGATCCCAATGGGGTCCCACAACAGCTGAGAGGACCAAGGTGGACGTTGGCCCTATCAGAGCTCCAGTCTCCTATGTTTTACCCCAGGGTATAGGGATGGGAATCCAAAACCGGTTCTTGTTGAGAACCGGTTCTCAGTGTTTCAGTTCTTTGGAAAAACGATTCCCTTATCGATTCCAGTGGACGCAAATGACGTCCATGTACCATGTACGTTGTGTAGCTTACGTAACGTACGTGGCGAGTCCAATGCAGCCAGCAGTTAATAGGAAACATGGCGCCCAAGTGGTACAAACGCTCAAAAGTCTGGTTACACTTCACTAAAAAAGACAAAAACAGGGCAAGTTGTAATACTTGCAAAGTTGATATTTCATCAAAGGGAGGAAATATACCAACATGCAGAAACATCTGCACACACAGCAGTAACTATTAATGAATGTCGCGTTTTCTGATTGTTTTTGTCACTGACTGATGTAGTTTGATTTTTCAGTGCTCAGCTTATACTTCCTTTTAAGGAGAATTATAATTTCTAGAAATTATTAATTTCATAAATTATTCTTGTGGAATTGCCACAGAATAATTTATGTCTTATTTAGTTAATTTCTACAGAAGAATATTTATTTGATTATTATTAAAATTTTATATTGGTGATGCTAATCGAGCTGTTTGTTGTCCTTTTCTTTCCTAATGAGAATCAATAAGGGAATCAATAAAGAACCGAATCGTTAAGCAGAATCGAAAATGGAATTGGAATCGTACAAATCCAGCAACTCTTGGGTCTGTACCTGGGCCTCTTTCTGATAGGACAATTCAAACCCCTCGATTTGAACCTGAGAAGAATTGCCTCCTTATCATGATGAAGGGGTTTGAGGGCCCTCCTGGTTTTCCTCGAAAAATCAACTTTCATCGAATTCAACTCTTTGAATCAAATGTTTGCTGTAAAATCATGACTTGCAACATTCCAACTTTTTGTAAGACTGCTACTTTGATGGTGAAGTGGAATCTCAACAGTCATTCTGCAGGAGGTCAAAGGGGGAGGAGCTTGAACACCCTCTGGGACTCTAGATGTGTACGTGCCTGGATCTGGGGAAGATCTCCATAAGTCAGATAAGCTCTGAAAAGATTGGTAACTGTGATGTTTTTCTCAGTTTGGAGAGTTGGCACAGGTCTTCAGATAAATTTAATCTGGATGTATTTGTGCATGCCAGCTCATGCTGGCAGTTTGGTAGATGACAATACAGAGATACAAAGATAAAGTCACAACAAATAGACTTCATCTGATGCTCAAATGCAATTAGTGGCAGGTTAGCCAAGTCTTTACAAGAAGTTTTAAGCATTCCATGGATCATATTTGAAACAGAAATGTTCTTTCTGGAGACAATGCTTAAACTCAGTACAAACTAAAAAAAAACAAAAAACAACAACATTCTAATGTGTTTTTTTTTTATGAGTTCTTCTATTCCACTCGTTTCAGATGTACGAGGCTGCTGCAAGAGGTGCAAGAGCACGTGGGGGTGTTTCTGAGGATATTCTCTGAAACCCAGGGGCGTGCACGACGTGGGCACTGGGGAAGCCTCTGAGCACTCCTCGTTTTGCAGCCTCGAAACTATACGATCCCTAACCTGACGACACCCAGAAAAATGTATTCATAACTGTTTCCATACCTCCTACTCACATACAAAACAGGGTAATTTAGGGAAATTCAAACCACCGTGTGGTGATTCTTAATCAAAAGGGTGATTCACATGAAATGACGATAAACATCTTTATTTTTTTTGAAAAATTCAAACACAACATTCTTTTAGAGAGCCTGGGAGATGACTTTTGATATTACATGTGCATATTTATGTGATATATTACATATATTCAATAATTTTCCTCCTGCATGTGCTTCCATGAGGTTCGATTATCAGGCAGAATGTTTCGCTTTAGGATGCAGCCTTCTATACCTTTAAGATGATCTCTGGGCTGATGTCTTCACATTTTTTCGTCCCTCTTTCCTGTCCTCGCACTCCTTGACATGCTGAAGACGTGACGTGAAGATTTAATGCAATCTGTACGGCTACTTTGTTTATGAAGTTAAATGATATCAGTTTAAACTGGACTGTATTAAACTTTCTTACTTTCTGTGACTTTTGTTGTGATTTTCAATTTTTCACAACAGGAATACACTGGATTTATCAATTTGTGGGGGTTTTTTTGCAGAAAGTGACTTTGTATAAAGAACATGATCTTAAATAAGCACATATTGAATTTTCCATTAAACATTATATAAAGGTATTTTGGTGTATAACAACATTTCTGGCTTTGATGGACCTTTGAATGTTTTCCTGAGCAAAAACAGAACTTAACTGACTCATTCATGCAGCAGGAGTGGCTGCATACCTGGAGGTTACCGTACATGTTCATAAGAATGTATATGTGAGGAATTTGGACTGACGGCAGCATGTGATGGTTTGTTATCACTCCACTGACTGTAGGTATAAGTGCTGGGTCACAGGAGAACCCAAACAGACTGTTCTGCACCGATGGGAAGTAATTCTACTCGTTTCAGTCGTACGACACCAGCATGTGGGGGTGCCGAGGATATTCTCAGAAACTCGGAGGTGGGGAAGCCTCTGAGCGTGCTCCCTGCTCGCTGCTGTACACTTTCAGTTAGTAAAGTGTATTCAGAAGCTTTTCCATTACGCCTACCCAGCTACAAAACAGAAATTTAGGTGAATTCAAAACACTGTGTGGTGATTCTTTCACAAAAACATTTAATAACATGAAATGAAGATCAGCGTATTTTTATTTGCTCAACCAAACATTCTATTAGAGGAACCAGATGAGCCTGGTTTAAGTCTGATTTATTTGCAATATTCCAGTTGGTCATGGTGTTGGGCTGATACTTGTCATCACATTAGTTACTATTAATAGGCAACATGACATAAAATTACATGATTATGAAGATGACTTTATCTTGTTAGATGGACTACAGATATGTCTTCATGACATAAAGATTTGCATGCTAACTTATTGCTCCAAACGCTAACTGCTAACTTATTGCTCCAAATTTAGTTCAATATGAGACTGTTAGTATGAATCAACCGGACTTCATGAGAAGATAGTAACCCATCTTCTTCCTGCTAGTTGGTCCCCCACAGTACCAGACTATGGAGGAAGTTAAATCTTTCTCTGAGGCAGACTTTTAATCGGAGCATCAAAATTCCCGCAGGGATCACTAATCAGCTTCTAATGCAGCTGCTGAAAATTCAGTTGAAATTTTTTCAATAAGTTCATTTTACAAAGTGGTCAGATGCTGATAAAAGAGGGTGAAAGATCTCAGATCTGATGTCCAACAGCTGACCACAGATCAGGGAAGATCTTACACACTAAGCGTCTCCAACTCTATTTATGACAAATGAAGCAGGCTAACTGTATGTGCATTTTTGAAGTGATGCTTTTTTTTTTTTTTTTTTTACCTCTCCTGCCTCTTATCTTAAAGTCCTAGGACTTAACTTGGTCTTACTCACAGTAAGGAGGAGCTTATGGCCCTTTTCCACCAGCACTCGTGTTGACTCGACTCACCTCGACTCGGTCTCAGTCGTTTTCCATTACAGTTCAGTACCACCTCAATGTGGGCGGGGCCTTCATCATAAGGCGGCCTGAAATGCGGTGATGTCTTTACATGCCACAACTTCAGTCACGTATGTGATAACAACAACGGTGGACGTCGAGGCGTCCTCGTTGCACCACGGAGAAGGCTCGCTTGCCATTTTTTGCCGTTTCAGTTTAGTTGTAAAATAAAAGTTGTAAAGTAGCCCTGCGATGGACTGGCGACCTGTCCAGGGTGGACCCCTGCCTTTCGCCCAAAGTGAGCTGGGATCGGCTCCAGCAGACCCCCGTGATCCTGCACAGGACAAAGCGGGTAGACATGATGGATGGATGGATGTTGTAAAGTAAATCTAAGTTGCTGTTGCCGAATTTTAAATATGATGGGTGTGAAGGGGTCACCCTCAAGACTCATCAGTGACGTCTGGCATCACCAGGGCGCAGTGGTCTGCATTCTGGGGACGAACATTTTCAGCCCGACTCAGCTCAGTAAGACCCCCAACCAAGTAGATGGAAAAAAGGAGGTACGAGCTGCTACTACGACCCTTAAAGCCGAGTAAAGCTGAGTGGAGCCAAGCTGAGTGGGAACTAGTGAACAAGGGCCAATAGATTCTTTCGTGGTGCTGTAGACTTCTTTGCACATTGAACAGTTTTGAAACTGTGCTAGCTGCTGTCAGCTTTCGGTTTTTAAAGTTTATTCAGAACTGTTTCGATTACTCCTACCCAGCTACAAAACAGTAATCTAGATAAATTCAGAACACAGTGCGATGATCCTTTCAGTGCAGCAACTGTATACTTAGAGGTTCCTGTACGTGTCCATGAGAACGTATATGTGAGGAATTTGGACTGACAGCAGCGTGTGATGGTTTATCACTCCAGCTTGTAAAGATGATGCTGACATAAGGTGTGAGCACTGAGTCGCAGGTGAATCCAGACTGTTCTGCACCGACGGGAAGGAATTCTACTTGTTTCTGTCATACACTGCACGCTGAGGTGCACCAGCATGTGGGGGTGTTACCGAGGATATTCTCAGAAACCTGGAGGTGGGGAAGCCTCTGAACGTGCTCCGTGCTCTGCAGTCTTGAAACCCTGCTTGTTGCTGTCAACTTTCAGTTGGTTAAGTTTATTCAAAACTGTTTCCATTACGCCTACCCAGTTAGAAAACACTGTGAATTCAAAACACTGTGTGGTGATACTTTGCAAAAAGGATGTATCACATGGAGGATCAATGACCTAGTTTGATCTGTTTTATCACAGCATTCTCTTACAGAGTCTTGGACAGTCCTTCTAGTGTCAGAGAAACCATGTTAGTCTGGTTTAAGTCAGATTTATCTGCGATTCCAGTTTATTAATGTGAAGAGCTGGTTATGGTGTTCCACAGGGTTCTGCTCTCGGCCCAATAATTTTCATTCTGTCTGCGCTTCTATTAAGTACAAAGATCAGGCTGAATGATATGAACATCATGACTACTCAGTCACATCTGTCTATGGAGCCAAATGAAATCAGTAAATTAGCTGGGTGATCATTTAGAAACGTTGCACATGCATAAAACAGGACCTGAATGTTGTTCATGTCCCTTTTCATGCAAATACTATCATCTATACAAAAAAAAAAAAAAAAAAAAGATGGGAGAACGTAAACTAATTTTTAACCTTGTGTATGAAGGTTTTGGAGATGGTGACGTGGTGAATAAAAGCCACCTCTTCTCTTGTTTAACTTCAGTTAAAATCAGACTTGTAGATCCACATATTTGTAAACGGCCAAACCTGCAGTGATCCATTACTACAGTACGTTCATACTTCCATATTCAAATATATCCTAGAGTAGTGGATAGTAGTGGAGTAGTACTGATGCATTAATTGTGAAAAGGTGTGTAACAATAAGTCTAATCGATGATTGCACCAGTGGACCATCTTCTGATCGAAACTTCCAGCAGGATAATGATCATCTCAAACTGGTTTCTAGAACATGACAATGAGTTCTGAACTGCAACGACCTCCACAGTCTCCAGATTTGAGTCCAGTAGAGCAGCTTTGGGACGTAGTGGAACGGTAGATTCTCATCATGGATGAGAAGAAACCGGTGATGCTGTCAAGTCAATGTGGACCAGAACCTCTGAGGGATATCTACACCACCAAGAGTGAAGCCAGTTCTGAAGGGAAAAGGAGGTCCAACGTGGTACCAGAGAGCTGGAGCTGATAAACATCTATGTGAGAGGAATTTGGACCGACAGCAAAATGTGATGATTCCTTAACACTCTGGTTTGTAAAGATGCTAACGACACAGAACCAGGCTGCAGTCTCACCCAAACCTGAACCCAAACAGGCTGTTGTCTGTTCAGGTTGTACCAGGCTGGTGGTACGGATGAGCGTGGGCGTGTGTCTGAGGATATCCTGATATATTTCGGGGGTTGTGCACGGCGTGGGTGCTGGGGAAGCCTCTGAGCGCGCTCGCTGCTGTCAACTTATAGATACTGGAGCCGTTCATAACTGTTTCCATTACAACTCCTCACCCACTGAACAGAGTAATGCAGGGAAATTCAAAACACCGTGTGATTCTTTCATAAAAATGATGACTCACATGCACAGATGGTTGTGTGGTTAGGTTCTCCAGCCATTTAATACTTTAAATGAGCACTAATTCAATTCTCAGTGTGGACTAACTCAAGACCAGGGAAGAACATTTATTGTTGATGCGACTTCCCCATAAAAATATTCATATTTATACCAGTTCAAATATTCACGAGCACCTGATTCAAACTGGTATTTCACAACAGTTTAACCTATGACATATCCTGGCGAGCACTTTAAATTGTGGCTGACCTCTCAGTCAGCTAAGTTTGTTTCAGTCAGGAGGGGAAGTGGGTGGAGGGAGACACCAGTGAATCCCCTCTGACTTTCCACCCTCAACATTTTCCACAGCAGCATTTTTATGAATGCAGGGGAAAATAAAGACATTCAGAAAGATCACAGGTGGGATGTGAATCATCTGGCCCTGATGTTCTAAATCAGGCAGTTGAAAGAGGAAGAGGAAGGAGCAGAAGATGTGAACAGTGTGATGAGGAAGTTATTTTAAATGAGGTGAACATTAATGAAACTTCCACATTATGGTTGGCCTTTTACAGACATGTGGGAAGGAAAAAAAATCTTTTTATTTTTGTTGAACTCTCAGCGTTTGGTCCCCAGGGTGAAGCGGTCTTATCGGTGCCTATTCCGGTCTTTGTCCTTGGACCTCTGGGGGGAGCGGCTCCGGCTCCGACAGCGGCTCTCTTTGCCGTGTTTGACCCGGGACTTGCCGTGTTTGTGGTCCCGGTCTCGAGAGCGCGATCTGGAGCGGGAGCGCTTGCGGCCCGTCTTTCTGTCATGCCTGCCCTCGTCGCCGTCCTGGAAACGGGAAGAGAAGGTGGATGAAAAACCAAACTGAAGCTGTTTCCAAAGCGGATGATCTCCCATGTCCTCCTGCAGACTCAGAGACCAGCACATTATATATTTACATGAATAATATGTGTTTAATTTAGTCCCTCGGCTGTGAGTTATGGGGTTCCTCAAGGCTCTATAGTGGGCCACTTTCTGTTTTCTTTACATATATCCTTCCTTTGGGATCTTTTTTTAAGAAAACATCTCTTGTCATTGTTTCACAGATGATCTTCAGACAACGCCTTGTTGTAAACTTTGTCTCGACTTGCTAAAAAAAAAACAAAAAAACAAAATTGTCTTCTTGTTTCTGTCTTTGCAAGACTTGATTCTTTTGACTGTAACTCAAGTCCAAGCTGAAATGAGAAAATAAAAGCGTTTAAATATGCTGCTCCATACAACTGGAATCAGCCCCAAAACCACCTGGACCTCAGAGATCTGGTCTCATCAGTTTGGTTTAGTCAAGCCTTTAATCATAATATAAATATTCTAGCTGCATCTGGCTGCTGTTGGAGACTTGATAAGAGGTCATTTTAGATCTTAATGTTGGCAGTCTTTGAATGATTTTGCTGATGTTTTGTTTTTATAGTAGTGTTTTATAAAAACACTACTATAAAAATGTAGGGATATTTGACTGATGGGTGGCATTTATGGAAAATGTAGGAAGTTCAAGCTACAGTGATATTATATCATGAAACTTGATTAGAATCATGCAGTTGTTGTAAAACAACAGCTAACAACAGTGATCCATGGACCAGACAGTTGTGAAATTTCATTCAAAGCCCAAATATCGCTAACGTTCTCTGAGTCGTGTTTATTGCTATTGGCTGTGTTTTGTAACAAACTGCTGCTCTCACCTGTTGCCAGTAATTTTTTTTCTCTCCTTGGATGAATAAAGGAAAGTAACTAAGAAAAAACAAAAGAAAAAAACAAAAACTTATTTGTTCCCAGAAAGCTAACAATTGTGGCGGAGAAACAACCAGGAAAAATCAGACGAGGATTTGTCTGAACTTGAAAGGAGACGATATCTGTAATTGATGGATGAGATCAAAGACCAGACCTGATAAGATCATTTCAGGCTTGAGTTTAACAGCAACAACAACAAAACAAAGCTCCTTCAGGTGGAGCTCAGGTGTTGTACTTTACAAAGTTATGAAACCATTTTACTGCCAGAAAAGGTACTTTTATTGTATGATTAGATTAATTGCATAGCTTTCAGGCAGAATGAGATTCAAGAGGATGTTAAGACTTACTGAATCAACAGCAGGAACAAGGAAACAATTCTGGGAATTTTTTATTTGTTTTTTTTTTTTTATTTGTTTAAAGTCAACATTCTGTTCCAGGTTTGGATTATAACAGTTTTTCTGAAATGCCTGGCTGCATTTGTCCACGAACAGGTCCAATCTGGATCTTTATTTCATTCATTTGCTGCAGTTCTCAGCGACGGTCGTGCAGCCAAAGAAGTGCACGAGGAGAAGCTCCCTGCACATCTGGCAGCACACCAGCTTTTATCCGCTCCTCAACAGATGGACAGATTTTACTAACAACAAGGAAACTCTGCTTATCAAAGGTCAGAGTTTGGAGTTTGGACCAACAACAGGACAACTCACACCGTAAAAAGACCAGTGAACCAACGCCAATGAAAAAGTTAACACATGAAGGATTATTACATGCACTTCTGAAGATAATCTGCAGCTAAAGGTTTTACATGCTGCTATTTTACTTTGATCACAACCCAGAAACTTTCTTGGTCTGTTAGGTCATGGAGCTTAAATCCATATGATGCCCACTGTTGCATTTGGAGGAAAAAGCCTGAGAACACCATCCCAACTGTGAAGCACGGCGGTGGCAGCATCATGCTGTGGTGGTGTTTCGCTGCTTCACTAAACAGATGGCATCATGAGGAAAGTCCATTATATAGAAATATCAAAGCAACAAGTCAAGACATCAGCCAGGAAGGTGATGCTTGGACACGAATAGGTCTTCAAATGGACAACGACTCCAAACATACCACCAAATTAGTTACTACGTGCCTTAAGGACAACAAAGTTCACTTTCTGGAGTATTAGGGTACTATTTAGTGAAATCCTTTTGCAAACGTTTGCTGAATCATTACCAGTTATTCCACTTTTTGCTGCCAGTAGTGAATCATCTGTACTGAACTTTCCTCAGAAATGTTCCAGTTACAGTAAGTGTACGATCGTCTTTGCACGCTCTCAACGGGACGGATAAAATGAAGCAGCAGGCTGGATTTTTATTCCTAGTTACACATATACACTACTCACAAAAACTAAGGTGAACATCTGTCACTCATGTCTGAAGTTACTCAGTCAGCAGTGTTGGGGAGTAACGGGCTACATGTACGGGAGTTATGTATTCAGAACACAAATGATGAGTAACTCAGATCATCTGGATCTGGTCTTTTATTAGTTCCCAGAGTCAGAAACAGACATGGAGAAGCTGCATTCAGCTTCTATGCTCCGCATATCTGGAACAAACTCCCAGAAAGCCTCAGATCAGCTG
>JBAMYA010041446.1:0-15258 GCA_037176975.1 Arrhamphus sclerolepis | reverse complement strand
ATTCCTAAATGTACATCCATCACTTTATTTTCTGCAGCCTGTTTTTTTTTTTTTTTTTTGTTTGTTTTTTCAAATAAGTCATCAGACAGAAGATGACAATCAATCTCAACTGATTTACCACAGAGGTGGTCTATCTGAATACACCCAAAATGCCAAAGTGGGCATGGCTCACAAACCAGGTGCCCACTGGTTTGATCAGTGTTGACTTTGAAGAAGAGTAGAGAGTTTGGCGTGTTGTTACTGTATCGTCTGATAAAATAAATTATCACATAGTTGGTGTCTGGTGACCATTCAGTAGCTGAGCTACAGCGATAGCTCAACTGGGATGTTTAATTGGACTGCCTTATTTGTCCCAAGACACACAAATGTGAAGGCAACTAGATTTACTGACCAAAGTTTTCCAGACTCCATAATGAGTGGTGATAGTGCCCACTTTTAGCTCATTAGCACTGGTCTTTTCCAGTTGACCTATTACGCAACACACCAAAACAATAGATAAAACTTTGGGTTATTGGGTGGCACCCATTTTAACGCCACCGTTTCAGACACACTAATACAGATATTTGATTGTTTTGGGGGATATTTTTCCAAGAAATCTAAAATCACCGATTGACCTTGATAGGAACCACAATCAAAGAGAGCACTCAATTCAGAAATGTGACAAAACTGGAAAAAAAGACATGGCAGGAAACTGGAACGACAGCAAAATCAAGGAACATCTGGTTGCTCTTCCTGAGGATGTTTCTTAGTAGGTTAGTGACACTGCACGGTTACACTGCCATACACATCTGGCATAAAATAATTGCCATGATCAATGAAATATGCTTCTTCAGAGACAAGATGCAAGTGACTGCTGAAGCAAGATCACTTTAGAAAAAACAAACACTTCGACATTATCATCATCGAAGTAGCAGTGAGCAAGAGGGCCACACATGCTACACAGCAGCTGATCTGAAAGTGCTGCTGAGCTCGTGAAATGCAAGAAACAGGTGACAGGAGAAGCCAGCCGGCTGAGAATGATGAAGAGGCTGGAGGTCCTGAAGCATCCGTTTAGCGCAAATGAGACTGAATGTTGACTGGTGGTTTGAACTGTATGTACAGGTCCTCCTGAACTGTCACATTTTCTCCCTGCCACTGTTCAAACTGGCAAATAAATCGTATTTGCGTCTGAAAGCAGTAAGTGTGGCTGGGCTGACTTGTGCTGCTTTGGTGCGGAGTCAACCTCATGGGTCTGATTTAGCCATAGTTATTATCATCAGCAGTGGTTCTCAGATGACCCTCAGTAGATTCAGTGGTTTGTTTGTTATTTTACATCTGAGCATTGTATATATGCACTAATGAACAACATTTATAGACATGGCTATGACACTATTTTAACAGTCATTTGTAACTGTCATTTACTCTTTACTTACAATGGGGACATAAGTGAAGGTCAGATTTTTAGTAAATTACAAAAGCAAAAGACAAAAGCCAATAACCTGTAAAGCGGTTCATGCAGAGACATTCTTGTTCAGACTCAGCCATGCCTTTGTAAACAATTTCTTAGTCTTAGGTCTCTGAGCGCATGTTGTCTTAGTAAAGCACTGAGTTGCTTTTGAGATTGAAATGCCAAATAAACAGAATAAGAACGGAATGTTGCATTTTTTTTTTAAATCACATTATTAGGTTGATGAAAGACTTTTGTCCAGTACTGCTGGTCCAACTTTCAACAATGAATTTGAAGACCAAAATGTCCTGCAGGAGTGGGCCTTATAGCATCTGTCTTGCTGGAATTAATGTAAATATTGTGACTTTTTCATGCCAGGTAAGACAAGAAATCCTGTAATATCAACAGCTGACAACAGCTAGTCCCCGGAGTTACTGATGACTACTCTCTGCTGTGGCCGTTTTCTCTTGCTCCCAAATGTTTTCTGCTGCAAGCATCTTCACTTTTGACCTTGCCTGTTTTTGTCATTACTGCCTTATCTTAGAATATCACAAAATATCTCAGCTTAAGCCAAACAGAATGTTGCCACACACGAGCAAGGTCTCAGAACATATCACAGTTGACCATTTTGGGAAAAATTGTAAATGTTTTCAACCAAGATGATTTGACAGTGAAGACTTTCTTTTCCTTGGATTCTATGAATGCAAAAGCAGTTTTTTTCTTGCTAAAATGATTCCATTAACATGCACACGAAACAGTCTGTGTAGCCATGCCACTCAACCATTGTAGTGTGAAGCTGCCTGCTGCATCATTCAAGTCATGCAAAACATGTGAACCACTCTACGAAGAAAAATTGTAGGTCCCGTGTTACAGAGAAAAAAAGCATACTCTGCCACCTCCAGACATCAAGTCCTCGAGGACAAGCAGACAGATGTACCAACAGACTGGCAGACAGAGTGGTGCCAGGGTAAAACTCCACCCTCTTTGGCACAATAGAAGGAGAACAGGATTGTCGAGTCACACACCATGTGCAGAGCAGGATAACCGTCCAATATGGCAACCTGACAACCTGGAAGTGAGCACATGGAGGCTCAGTAAATCCATACATCTCAACATGCACAGTGTAGTTTCGAATATCTCCTGCATTACAGAGAAAATGTTTGATACAACCCTGATTCTGTCACAACTAAAGCTCAGTACTGTCTCTCTGTGTGCCAAGAGACGACATGTGACATATTTATGGTACATGATGCATAAATAGTTAGATTAAAATTTCCTTCATCAGACCCAGAGACTAAAATTTGAATTCACTTTCTCCTCTTATGCATGAGATCATTCCAAATGACGCATGGAACAGTTTTGACTTGTGCTTGTCAGGGGCTACAATAAAAGTGTTGATTACATGTTATACACATGTAGGGGGAGAATGGGTGGAAATCACACCAGAAAATCCATCCTCACATGGAGGCAGCGCCCACACGAGCTGAGAAATGAGGCTTTAAGAAGAACAAACCCAGAAGTAGCAAAACTCACTGGTGGAAAGCATTCTATCTTTCATCTTTTATTCTTGCCTCACTCTTTCTGTTTCCTCTTCATTCTTCAAGTTCACATGGTATTGTTGAACTCTGGGCAGTCGGGGGTGTCATCGACAAGCCAAGCCAGATGCCCTCTCACTAGGTTTCATACTGTACGTATCTTCCCACACATATTGTCCACTGGCCTAATTACACAGACACACTGTATAGCCACATCCTGTTAATTGTTTTTAACAATGCTGTGGAATAAAGGAGAGTTTCCTACTTTTACACCACATCATCTTTGTAATGCAAATTCTTTAAAGTATAGCTTCACTGTAAAATATATGTTGATACATTCAGGGTCACACTTTAGCCACTGGCAGTCTCCATATGAGTTCAAAGCCTCACATTTTTCATCGCTCTTTTACCCAAAAGCGGGTCTGAAAACATCATGTCGCCCTAAAAGATACTTCTGCGGTTCAGTTGGTGCACAGCAGTCACATGACTAACAAGGTTAATGGTTTAATTCACATAGGGATATAGGTAGATGATAGTGTGCAGATGCCTTGGTTAAAAGGACACTTCTGTTTTTAAGAAGTGGGATTAAATGAAATTAGTGTCTTACCTGCAATAGACAGCAGTCACAACACTTTGTTTAAAGAGTTGCTCTGGGGAGTTTTGCTAATATTTAATGACAATGAAAACCATGAAGGCCCCAATGTTCACCAGCAAAAATAACTTAGACCACATATGTTTCATAGTAGAAGACACGATGTCACTTTTGTATGACAGTTACATGGATTAGGTCTGCACAACATGGTCCATTTTCCAAAAAGGGTGTTGTAACATGCAAACTCTGTGTTAAAAAAATCAAGTAAAAAAGGAAAAAGCTGTCTTTTGCAAAAGGGAAATGTCATGAATATGTCTATACTTATTTGTTCAAACTGGTTGGCCCTTGGTGTTAGCTCTGTATCTGTTAGCAACGCATCCGAATTCCTCCCTGATTCTTCAGAGAGGACTGTGGCCACCAACAGGTAAGAAACGAACTCCAGCTGAAATATTCCTTTTAAACAACACCATAATAGAGCCGTGCCAAGTGGGTAACACGTGGGGGGTTCAAAGGTGTGCTTACAGTACAACAGATTCTCTGAAAAAAAGAAAAACAAATCAACCTGACCTGATTTGTAGTTGCAGATTCAAACAAAACTTTGTTCAATTATGTAACTCCCTGTTGTGTAAGGGAAGTTAACACAGCTCATTGAGCATGATGTGACATGGCTCCTCCAATTCATCTTCTGTGTTGTTACAAAAAACAAATGTATATTAACAGTCCAAACAGCTTAATAAAATGAGTCAGCACATGTGCGCAGATGGTGTGTGTGTTGTCACATGAGAAATGATTGCTACTGTTTACACACCTTTTTAAAAGCATGTGAGTATGGGGGGGGGGTGACAAAGATGACGGACAACATCTGAAGGACAAATTGAAATTGAAACGTTGAAATTATGATCTTCAAATGGGCTAATTTAGTTGCAAATAATGTAATTTAGTTACAAGTAGATCAGTTAACAAACTGAGTAAGAGTGTGGACGTGCGACTGTGTCGTCCACCTCACTACAAAAATGGTCTGACCTCTTTGTTGGTGATATGGAGGCAAAACACACAGATTTAGACCAAACAGAATATATAGCTGAGCTGTACAATATTAGAATCAGGTTGTGGTTGTAAAAACATCCCCACACAAGTCGTGTGGTGGTTCCAGCTTGTATACTGGCACAATGCAGCGCTCATGCAGTTGAAAGATAACCCCTCTTGCAGTCTGACCTTGGTGAGAACGTCTACATCATTATTCAAAAGACAGAACACCGCATTCACGTGCGACAAGATTTAAGCTCAATAGAACGCAAGAAATGTGCCACTGAAAGTAAGCAGGTGCTATGTATATTATCATTAATAGTAGTTACTATAGTGGTGACTGAGCTGCAGCATTTACTTTACAGCTGTGACTGAAAGCACAGCAAATATGTAGGATTACTCTGCTCTCAGCTACCAGCCGGTGTTGAAGCACGATGCCAGTAAGTTTGCCGTATTAACAGTACAAGCACAACTCTTTAACACTAACAGCAGAGCATGAAGAGTAAAAACCCTCATCCTCTGCAACTGGCAGGAAATTCACCGTATACTGGTCAATCTCTAGTGCTGCAAAATTCTCTGATCTTCCAGATGTTCATGTTTCAGATGGCCTTAAACATATTTCTTTTTTTCTTCTTCTTTTTTTCTCCTCACTGTTACCACTACCCCAGGCACTTAAAGAGGGTCTGCTGCATGATTGCACCATGTACAGTGCAGCAGACTACCCCCAGTATAATATACATATAGGAGTCTCTGCGCCATCTAGTGGTCAGAAGTGATAGTAAAAACTCTAATTAACCCAATAGCATGCTATTATTTCCAAAAGGATGAGCCTGTTTAGTGACATAAATACTTTACACAAAAATAAGTTAGCTGAGAATCAAGTCAACTTGTTTTGATCACCTTTTAATTAAAAATTATTCTTTCTGTGCATACAAAAATATCCAGAGTTTGTATCTGAATAAAACAATTCAATAAATTAAAAAAAAAAGAAACTTGCAGAATTCAGCAACTTATCAAAGCATTTCCAGTCCAAAGTATTTAAAATCAATCTAACCTCTTAGATTTGTGAAAAAAAATCAGTTTAACCAAAATGTATATAGTAACGAATATGAACCCAAATAGACTGAAAAACACAATTTTTATGTTTATAAAAATTTATGACCATTGTAGGTGTATAAGAAATAACTTGAATGCTCACAGATCAACAGGAAATCTGAGCTGTGTAATGAACCCCTTCTTAGCTATAGACCTGACAAGGTTGATTCTCATAATATGGTGGCAGCAAGTCACAAGGCCATAAAACAACACAGGGGCCCAGAACTATCCCAGAACTAAGCTACAGAAATGTCACTTGCTGCAGCCGGGTTCCACTGGCTCACGACATTAGTGCTTGTCCTGTGAAAGTTCAGTGAAAGTCCCAAGATTTAGGTTTGGAAGCTTTAATTCCAAGCCTGCAAGTTAAAAGAATTATGTAGATCCACAGTACCAGAGTAAAACCTATGACACCAGTGACAATCAAGTCAGACTTTATAATGCACAAGGAAAATGACCAATGCAGAAGGCACATTAACTACAATTTGGTATTCATTTACCTCATATGTACATATGAGATTATTATCATTATCCTCTTTTTTTAACAGCAAATGTTTGTATATCATAAATGTGGGTGTAGATACAGAACAGCTCCTGAATCCTCCAGTCTTTTTAAGGCTTCAGCCTCATGATTGAGGTCATGGTAAGAATTCTGTAGCAGAGAAAGAAGAGGCAGTTTTGATTTTAGAGGAGGCGTAAAAGGCAGCATTTGATATCATAAAGGTGACTGCTACATACCTTCATAGATTTCATAGTATCATATCCATAGTAGTGGATAGGTTGCCGCTGGTTGCTTGACTTTGGGTACCCAAATCCAGCAACGTGAACCACGTCACAGTAGTTCAGAGCAACAAAGACAGCAAGGATACCAGTGGTAGGATGCACTGGATTCTGAAACAAAAGGCAGATTATATTTGATAGTAAATGCGCAGTGTCTGCTGATAAACTTGTTAAATGTAATTTGTTTGTTTTCTTTTCTTTTAAAAAAGACACCATGACAGTCAGACCCCAGACAATGGAATACAAGATTCTGTACTTATGTACATTTGTCCATCATCTTACCAAACTCTTACAATGTGCATCCAAAAATTAAGCATTCTTAAAGTTATGTTAAAAGGGGGAAAAAAAGAAAAAGGGAGGGTGACAATGATGTTTAAGTCTGTTGAAGTTCTTAATACAATGATTTGTGTGAGGCCTCTCTTGGACCACTAGGGGGGGTTGGAGGAAAGGAGATTTTAGTTGGAGTTCATCTGCACAAGACTTGATAAGTAAAAAAAAAAACAAAAAGACAAAAAATAGTGTTAGTTTTAGAGAAAACATACCCTAAAAGTAAGGATTAGTTGCAAAACACCCAAATTAATGAATATCCACGAACAATAACCGGTCATTTTACTGTATAATCTTTTAAAAGTATGAGATCCAAAATCTGGTCCATAAAAAATACGTTTATTTTATAATGATCTTAATGGACAGTAGTCATTGGTTGGTGATAGCTATACAAACCTGGAATGACTGCAAGAAATGTGGGCCAATAAAGCTATTACCACCTTGTAATGTTCCCACTCCTTCTCATAAAATTAAAAAAAAAAAGATCTGACATTGAAGGATAGTATGAAATTGAGCTTTTAGAGAGTTATTTCATTGCATTCTTCCTCCAAAGCATCTGGAACAGCACTGATTCATTGTTGTAATCTTCATTTCAAAACTCTCTACACTTTCTCCTTAAAGGGAGAAGTTGGGGCTGTAGGCGGACCACTTCAGTTCCTGTATTCTTTTCTTTGGCAGCACTGGCTTTGTAATATGTGCAGAATGTGGTTTTGCATTGTTTTGTTGAAAAATGCATGGATATCCCAAGAAGGCATCCCAAGAAAGCATCCCCTTGAAGGCAGCACATGTGGCTCTTAAATCTCAGTGTACGTTTCTGCATTAATGATGCCATATGAATTTCGTTTCCCAAGGTGGCTTGGCATTCTCTCTGAAAATGTTTTCTTTTAGAATCCCAAATAAAATGATACAAATGGAGAATGTCCTCCATTACACACACTCTCTTCCCACCAGTATTGGGCAATTTCATGGGCTCGTGGGCAGGTGACCAACAGCAGTTTAAATTAACGGTTTAATGCTCATACATACTTGTGCAAATAAGGCAAACAATTATCATTGTTGTGCTTTGTTTTGTTTTTTTCTATGTTACTGTGTTGTAGTTAGCATGTGCTAGCATGTGCACGTGCTGCCCTCAGTGAAATGATTCGTGTTGTGATACTTGAAACAGGAAGTTGTGAGGTTTCGCTGCATGAATTGAATTATTTTTGTCAGAATCTTTGAATATTTCCAATGCTGGTATTCAAAATGGAACAACCTTAGCTGAGTTGAGTGAGCTCAAATTTCTAGGTGCCCATCTACTCACTTAACACTTCTTGTGGAACAGATAAAAGGAAAATGCCACCTGTATCCCTATCAACATCAGACATCCTAATAAGCTTAAAAATTCTATATAAACCAGTTACGTAAAATGATAAAGTTAAAATGGAACTTTTTGGATACAATGATTAAAATATACGTCTGAAGAGAAAAAGTAAAAGTAGAATTAAAAGCGAATACAACTTGAAAACTGTTAAGGACAGATTGGAGTAGATGTTATAGCCAGTGGCATGAGGAAGCCCCTGGTTCAAATATCAACAAACTGTTGAGGCAAATATCACAAAGAAATGTCTGCAAAAAGGTTCAAAATCTGGAATAAAATGGTTCAAATTCCCAAAGTTAACTTTGTTCCACCCTTTCTAACTTGCGCTGCACTTGAATAAAAATCTGCCCACACAAAGTGGTTACAACAATACTCTCTATTTTTAGATGTCCGGTTACAATTAACAAGCCAAGCTTTGAGCCTGTAAGACCCTTACCAGAGAAGGTATTAGCTCAGATGAAAGTCTACAAAATGGACCAGTCTCAAGCCTGTGGCACTTAAGCAGTGAAGCTCAGATGTCTAAGAGATTAGCTCTCTACTTCCAACTACCCTGGGAGTTGTACAAGAGACAGCACGTGTCCATGGCAGTGGGTTTATCTATGTCAGTTTGTGGCAAGGCATATTTTCATAGATTTCACCCTTAAAAATCTAACCTTGTGACACAGAGTGTGAGCTGAACATAACAGGCATAATAAGGTAATGAAAAGTGAATGACATTGAAGAAAGCATGACTGTCTCTCTTTTATTATAATTCAAAAAGTGATAAGCACCACACAAGTGATGCGAGTGACACTGTGAGCATTGGCCTCGTGGTCACAAGCAAATACCAGAGCTCTTTATCAGCCGGACACATAGTTTGGAACAAGGCCCATGGACCCTTGGTGAGAGGGGGGTTAGAGGGGGCTTCATACTGTCAGAACTACAGCCAGACCAAGAAAAGCTCTGCACAAACTGAAAGTGGGTGTGAAAAGTGAAGTTTTATCTGTGTGTGCATAATACAGTTTTGACCAGTCCTCAGGAAGGAACTGAAAGGGAAGATAAAAGGCTAAGTTGTTACGTGTACGAGGGCTTGATCTGTATGACTGTGTAAACGGAAATGACATGCTTCCTAACTGCCAGGGCTGCCACTATCTGTAAGATGAGGGCCCACAGAGATAAAACATGATAGGAAGATTATAAGAAAAAAAAGAGACAGAATGAGGGTGTTAACAAACAACCACAACAACAGAAATCACTATTTTTTAATAAACATTATTCACCTTAAGATGTTTTGATGCAGCAAAACTTTACTACAGACCCCAGCTCTGACAACACTACAGCCCACCATCTTTCCTCCCCCCGGACCCTTCCATGCACTTTGTGCAGATGGCGCAGAGCCCCCGTTGGGTAAGCCCGCTGATTGCCTGTAGGACCGCTGCCTTCCCACTGCTCACTCCTCTCATGCACCAACCAGTTGTTTGTACTGAAGCCCAAAAGAGTAACACAAAACAAAACTGGACCCACAAAGGAAGCTTCAAAGATGGAATGTAATGGGTCAAAATCACATTTTGTGTGAGTACAATGGAATTTAAATCCAAATCAAAACCCAGAATTTCAAAATATGATCTGAAAAAAAATAAATACTAAAAATGTGCATCGTGTGTACAACTGCAGCGTTCTCATGAGTCAGTGAATGCTTATGTTTTCACTTTTTCTTTGTTGACTTTATCTCCTCTCTCATTTATCTTATCTCTTATCTCAGCAAGCAATGACTAAAAAGAATTAGACAATTCTATGCATTTGCCAGCAACAACAACAAAAACCCAAACAAAGAAGTAACACTGGAAGCTGTCTGGTAGAAATTTAAGCAACACTTTTCTTCAAAAAAAAATTAGTTCCCACGAACATGCTCTGCACTTATCTTGTAATGAGATGCAATGATGCCAAACACAATCTTCAATATGCTCTGCAGTAATTGGATCCACATAATGGCTACAAGCCTTCAACATATCACCTACTGCATTTCAAGACACATGTCTCTTTAAATAAACTGTTTATCAGAGAGTTCAAGACACATCATTTAGAGGAACTGTGGGTAATCAGTGAATGTTCCATCCACCCTTGTTAACATTCATGTGGGAAACAGTGAAGGGCAGACGAAATAAAAAGGGAGGCAAGAGAGAAAAGCAGCAAACAAGAGAGAAGGTTCCTGTGGGAAAATTGCAGAGGAGGATAACAGAGACACTTAATATCGTAACCAAGGAGTTTCAAGTCACCAACACCAACCAAGATGGCTATATTTTACTGACTGAAAGATATTTCACTACTTTAATCAAGGGCAAAGAAAGAAATAGGCTATAGTATTGAAATGAAGCAGAAATTCTGCTTCTGCTTCTGTAAGCAATTACATGTGTGATCCCTCACCTGCTTCCCCTTTGGCTGTAGAGGGATTTTGAGGAGTTTCTCTGCAGTCTGGTGTAAAAAGTGTGGGTCCAGCACTCTGATTTTACTGACATCCCCCAGCCAGATTTGGGGAGGAGGCTTCCAGAAGCCTTTTCTGATCTTGAATACAGACATTAACAGGAAGGGAGATAAAAGTCAGGAAGTTACAAAAGCAAATGGAACAAGGACAAAGCGGGAATAGATTATTGTTTGGCGTCTTTTGTTTTTGTTTTCTTTTTTTTTTTTTTGCTTGGCAGAGTGAGTTCATTAATGAAAAAATCTGAGATGCAATTCAACCTGACTTGCACATGTCTGGAGGCCACTAAATCAATGTGCAAATTAGCAGGTAATGACCCTGCAATAGTTAGCGATCGGAGGCCCGGAGGTGCCGGGAGCAATGGAATAAAGGAAGTCTGTGATGGAAACTAAATTTAACTCCAAAGTGCACTGGCATCGCTGGAGACATAAGTATGTGTTCATGATATGGATGACTGGCAAAAGATAGAAAAGAACTAAACGGAATATGTTTATGCGAGGCAAAGAAAGTATGAGAGAGTAAGATATGTGTGTGAGAGTGTGTGAGAGAGTGCATTCTCACACATATCCTGTACCCTCTTCTCATTATAGAGGATCTCTTTGAGCCAGCGTAGATCTTGCTGTTTAAAAGGCACCAGGACCATGAGTGTGTCGGGCTCGTTGTTCAGTCCCGGATCGTAGGAGGCTGACTCGGGGTAGAAGAACCTCATGGTGGTCTTGTTTCCTACATCCTCCTCATAGCCTCTTATGGGGGCATTATTCAACCTGAGACATGGGCACAATATGTATTTACATGTTCTCATAACAAAATTCTATTGCAGAAATATAACTTTTTTATGAATACTCATTCACTTAATAACTTTTAATATGCAGCTGAGCATTAAAGGGAGATATTTTAACCTCTTAAACCTGATGCAACTCCTGTTTACACAAGTTCAAATGTTTACAGATTGCCTCCAATGCTAATGTTTTTTTTTTTTTGTGCAAGACGTTTACTTGGAACGGTGTATGCTTACATTGCAATATCGGAACTTATTATTAGCGCTTATATAAGCAGCCCATGTCATGCTCATTTTCATGGTCATCATTTCATCTGGAGGACTCAATGGAAGCTAACAAGGAAACAAGAAGCACACTTTTTGTCTGGCATCAACAAATCTCCACTGCTTTTTATCATCCACTACTAGCAAAAGTCAAAATACCTGCTTCAACCGTTTAAGAAGTCTAAAACATTATTCACTGTTTTTATTTCCTCACTCAGTTGAATATTAGTCATAGAGCTGCTGCACTGTTCGATCCATGAAGATGGATTATATTTCCTTCTACTCCCTCCATAAATATTCCAATTACACTTTATCTGACAGGCATCTGCCTCAAAACAATGATGTTAGCATTTGCCTGAAACAACTATACGAGAGCCTTGAGCATTTAAAATTGCTCACATTATTCCTTTAAACAAGCATACTTCCTTATTGTGAGCTGATCCCCTGACAGCAGAGAATTTTACACAGTCCAGCTTCTTCATTTAATGAACACAGTAGCACAGCCTGAGATACGATTTCATGAAATGATTAGTCTGCACTTTGGAAACTTGAGCCTCGACAGGTTTTTTAAAAGTCTAACGGGGTTGCTATGATAGAACCAGCTCGATGACGTCAAACTCTTAGGCATGCATTAAATTCTGAGTGTCAATAACCTTACTCTACTTGGCCAGGAAACCAGTCTGAGAAGAGGAGAAGTGATGTGAGGGAGGAGAAAAGGGGTGCTGTGAGGGGAGAAAAATACAGCATTGTGGACAGGCCAAATTCTGGTTGTTTGAAAGAAGCTTATAAAAACTTACAATGCTTGTGTTCATTCCAAGGCTGTAAAGTCAGATTTACAAAGTTCTTTTTTCTCTGAGTAATGCTTTCGTCTCTCCTAAGAGGAACTTGATTTGTCTCCAAACTTTTTCAATTGCAGAGACGATGGCTGTGTCAGAAGGTCGCAGATTTGGATGCAGTCCATCATCAGTCCACAGCCAAGTCAATTTATATCCCACTGTCAGTAATTAGGTGGAAAATAACTTACTGTCCAATAACTTAATAGTGGTTATAAATTAGTTTTCTTTAGCTCTGGAGCACATATAGGTATTTTTCTTTTCCTTCATTCACCCTCAGAGTCGAAATGTCTGGAAATGTGGTAATAAGTCGCACATATTTTAATTAAACTGACATATTTTAATTTACTGACTGACAGCTGTAAACCCAGACTGCAAACAGGGTTTTGTTCAAATTCATGTAGCCTTTCACATATATGGAACCCTGTGGTAGTGAATTGCAAAGCACACTAATACACTAAACAAACTAACATTTCTAAACATGTTTCTTCAGTTTCAGACTATCAGAAGAAGAAAGAAATGTTCCTCCTAAATCCAAAGCTCAGATACTGAGCACCCTGGGACAGACTTTCCCACAGAGGCTTAGAAGTGTTATCCTCGCTGTCTTTAGCACACATCCTCTCATCCAACCTCTGATACTGAGTAGCTGTCAAAAAATATTTGTTGTACAGGATCAATCAAGCAGACAAGGATGAATTCGGACTTCAGCATAATATCAGATTTTTGACTTGACTAGAGTTTAATGGCAGTACTTTGAGATTATGATAGCATGTTTCATGTGTGTCAGGTTTATGGTTTATACCATGGAAACAATAAGACAAAAAATAAAGAGAAAAAACTAGAACAAACAGCTTTTGCTGTATAGACACCAAATAATTAGTACATAGACTGCATTAGTACGTGTGAAAGTTACTTACCGAATGACCACATCGTATTTGTTGATGATGCTTCCCAAGGAACTGTTTTTAATGGCAAAACCATTGCCTATGACAACACAGGTTCTGCATTCAAGGCTGCAGGGAAAAAAAAAACACCACCACATGTAGACACATTGTTAAAACATGCGAAATGTAACCAGCTGTCAGAGCAGCACAACACAAGGCTGCTTTCTTAACTGTCATTTTGGATTAGTAATACAGGAAGAATTTATCTCTGAATGCCTACACTGTCTGACAAAAAAAAAAAAAAAAAAAGATGGACTGAACAAATAACAACCACTTTAATTGCTAAAAAAGAAAAAAGAAAAATATAATATCTATGCAAAAAAAAAGAACTTACTTTTCAATCTTGGCTGGCACCTGATAATTTGCAGTTACAGCAAGAACTTTGAGTAGCAGCAACTCTGAGACAGAGAGAGTTTAACGTCAAAACGTTATGAAGCAACAATACCTTAAAAGTTTGAGGGGGGGGGGGTTGAGCATAAACAGGGAAGACATAGCATAAAATGTTCAATATCATGATCAGTAGTTAAACCCTAATATGTGAGACATTAATATGCGATGATAGCACATTGCAAAGCCAACATACCACTGCCTTTAATGCCATAAGGCAATGCCAACTTTGACAGATGCTCGCGCCAAAAGAAATCCTCCAGTTTCAGAAAAAGCTGCGTCCGTCTGCTAATGCTGCATGAGAAGTGTCAGAGCAGGAATTAAAACATAAAACCACACTGTGCAGGGCTTCAGAGTATAGATGAATTATATTACGGGGGGGTTAGGATTGCAGCTGAAGGCAGTAGAGATGAAAAAAAAAACTACTTAGAATAGTTTAGTCCAAAGTAAATATACAGTAAAACCACGCAATAGACAATATCATCTGCACTGCCACATAGTACAGTGCTTATGCCAGAAAATGAAAAAAAGTGCTGTGCAGGTTTGAGTGATTCCTTAACTTTGACAAATATTCTGGTAAACATTAAGCCGGTAAACCAGGCTCAGTTTACCAATGTGATTCAACAGAAATTTCCCTCATTAAAATCTTGTAATGGCACTTTGCTGCTGACAGGAAGGGAAAGAGAAAAATAACATTCACAAAGACTGTGGAATGAAACAAACGTGCCAGGCTATAATACACAAAACAGTTGCTTTTCTGTACTCCCTGGCTTCAGACTACAGCTCTTTATGGCCTGCTGTCTTTGACAGTTAGTCTCAGACATTTATGACCCTTCCTAGCTGGCCAGCTATTTTGCCAGCTAGTTCTCTGCAGGAGAGCTAGCTGTTAGTAAGTTAGCCCTACTGCAGAGAGGGGTCCAATTTGGGATACATAGATATGTCACTGTGATTGCCTTAAATGCCCTCTTACAACAGGGATAACTCATATTAAAATCCCAAAACCCTGGAGCAGCAAACTAAAGCAAATTGTGTACTTTCCAAAGGATAAACATTATGAATCTGAACTGTTTAAAAAGGCTGGCAGGGTCTGGTCTACTTGACTAGAGAAATAAACAATGACCCTGGATGAGTTTGGGACAAACCACAGAGGGCAACGATGTCTGTCTGTTATAAGAGAGCAGAGCCCACAGAAAGACAAGTAAATATACAGCTGAATAAACTGATAATAAAGCAAAGGGAAAATAAATGTGAGTGGGTTCAGGAATCTGAAGCAATAATTACACTACAAAACCAGCTATTGTCCTTCCCCAAAGAACTTTATCAAGAGCGTATATTTAGACCTGACCCTGGTTTTTGTATTAAGTCTCTCTCTGAATCACTTCATCAAGACATTCCACTTGAGTGACTGAAATTTAGAATAATCACTATTGAAATGGAAACTCAATTAAAAAAAAATATA
>JBAMYA010041415.1:0-15259 GCA_037176975.1 Arrhamphus sclerolepis | reverse complement strand
CCCCCCCCCCCCCCCCCCCCCCCCCCCCCCCCCCCCCCCCCCCCCCCCCCCCCCCCCCCCCTCCCCCCCCCCCCCAACCACAAACAATAGAGTGGCATCATAATTGCAAGAACCCGACACCCTGCAGCTCTTCGCTGCTGCTGAACTCTTGTCAGAGAGACGATGGACGGTTGTTAAGCTTGAGTGAACAATGCAGATGAAACAAGTTTAATTAAAAGCAACATTGGCTGAAACAGAGCAGTCACTCCAAAATTAAGTATTTTCTATACTTGTGCGGTGAATCTAAGGAAACTGTAATGCATATTTGGCACAGAAGCCCAACTGCTGTAAATATTCTAAAGGATGTTTGGAGATATAGGTTGATACAGATATAAATATAAATGGGATATAAAATTCAGGGTTGCTTTATTACTGGTGCGTCCAAGATCTTTGATAGCTTTAAAACAACGTCAGGGCATGAAAATGAACCCAACCACGGAGACAGAGAATGTATTACAGGCTTGTATGATGAAGGGATTCCCAATGAAATGCTTTAGTCGAAAGGCGGATGACAAGACAAAAGCGGGGGGGGTGAGAACTGAGAACAGATGATAAGACGCAGGAGACAAAGTTGGGAAACCTTGGAATCGAAAGCAAATGAGAGAGCAGTGGAGCACAGCTGGTCCGCCATGGGGTATAATAACTGTCATATTGCAATGTATTAGCTCATACTTCGTCCAAACAGCTTGACTTGATAAAAGGGGCCGGTCATTGGCTCACCACATACATAGCAACAAGACCCCATGGAGACGAGCCAAACAAGCAAGTATTGTTCTTTCTTGGTTAATACTTGACTGATGGGCGCAATGTAAAATTTGGGGAAATAATCCCATGTACAAATGCTGGAAGTGTTTTGTTGACAAGTTTTAGAAAACACAGATATTTGTGACCCCAAACCGGTCTTCTGGTGGAACTGTTTGCTGCTGCTACTCATATGTAGGTAACGCAAAACCTGTTTTCGTCCCTGCTGGTTGTGTAGAACTTTTGTAATTTCTGTCAATCATAGCAATTATGAACACCTGAAGAATGAGTAATCATAACAGTTTATTAATGGTTTCCATAGAAATGCAATCAAAAGAGGAATTTGGTTTTGGCTGTAAACAGTCTTTTGACAGGAACCCCCGAGGCTCAGGGCGATGAGCGGTGATGGCTCATCAACCTTCCATCAGACTTTGTTTATGTGAATTTTCTGTTTCGGAAAGAAAAAAATCCACCAGTCACTGCTCTGCTTTGGAAATTCAATGGCCACATATGGTTGTTATCCACTCTTTCAAATTCAAGCCATATTTGCTTTTGCTGTATATCTGCCCCCCCCCTCCCGTCCACCCAACTCCTCACATGCTCATGTGTTACCATTAATTGAAACAATGCTTTTAGTGATCTTGCTTTATCACTTTTGGCCTGAGATTAAAATATATGGTGCCTGGGCAAAGAATACAATTGTTCCTGAGTAATGGTTTCTAATAATTCCAAACACATTAAAATACTTTAATAGCGCATTAGTATCTCACAGAATCCAGAATACAGCAGGTCGCATGTGTGTTTGCCTTTTACACGGCTGTTTAAAAGCCTCTCCAGCGTTTCCACAGTTATAAATGCTTAATTTGTTGGACCAAACACCAAAACTGTGGTATACATTATATAAATGTCTTGACAGTTTTCTTTTTTTCTGTCTGTTCAGAATGTTACACTGCAAATGGAGAGGACTACAGGGGCTTCCAGAACCAGACCAGTCTGCATGGTGGTAAACCCTGCCTCTTCTGGAATGAGACCTTCCAGCACCCGTACAACACCCTCAAATACTCCAACGGAGAAGGAGGTCTAGGAAGCCATAACTACTGCAGGTGAGGGTGTGGGTGAGGATTAATTTAAGCATCACCCTTATATCTCATCCACCCTGTGCTTTCATCACGAAAAAAAAAGAAAAGAATAAAACTATTAGCATAGATAATACACATATAAAAAATGAAAATACATATCTTATGAATGAAAGCTTTGGCTTTGGAGCTTTCATGAATGATTTAAAATTATAATGTATGAACTACTTTGATCCTTCGCATACCATAACTAGATC
Organism: Arrhamphus sclerolepis; assembly: GCA_037176975.1. NCBI lineage: Eukaryota > Metazoa > Chordata > Actinopteri > Beloniformes > Hemiramphidae > Arrhamphus > Arrhamphus sclerolepis. The sequence continues at coordinate 13,146 of JBAMYA010041415.1, read as the reverse complement.
TATAAAATATCAAAACTTCTTAGAGCATAAGATGACTTGCATTATGTGGTCAAAGGGTTACCAGAGCTCTTTATGGGGCTGAAAATTAGAATGGAAGGTTGACTGATGATAATCAAAGCTGAAGCGAGCTAAAGCCTGGCCAGCCAGCTCCGTTCCCCTCTGATACAGAGTCAGTTTGGCTTCTCTGGACAGGATTTTGTTTTCCAGGTGGCTGCACTAACGGACGCAGAAGAAACTCTGAGCAGTGTCGGATAGGCAGACAACCAGTCAGAGAAATGAAGCATTTGATGCAGCCACAACGACAATTAAGACTAGCTGTCGTGTTTGTTGGAGTGGGAATGTCGGGGAATGACTCTTGTCGGGTTTAAACACTTGTTGATGCAAGGTGTTATTATCAACTCTGCTGCCATCGTACCATCGCGTTGCGATTGGTTTGCTACATTCTGTACTGGTGAAAATGCCTTGAATTGGAAGGAGTACCAGACATATTTCATGCCAAAGAACAAATACAAAAAGTTTTAACATTACATATTTTTCTTCTTTCAAATATTATTGATTAGTCCACGAGATATCCAGCAGCAAAATGACCAAAGCGTAAAAAATGAGGTGGAGGGAGAAATGAGCATTTGTTTCAGTGAAATTACCACTCCTGAAGATGTTCATTCAGCTGGAATCACAGATATGATGGAAAACAAAATTTAAGAGCTGAATATTTTCACTTTGTAAATCAGTCAGTTGACCTACTGACCGGGTTACCGGTTACACCCGACCGTAAAGGAAACCAGGGCCCTTCTGTTACCTGTGAGACCAGGTCTTGATTCACATTCTTTCTGTCCATCTATGAGGTGAATTGAAAGGGGTTTAATAACAATAAATAATTAATGATTCTTTTCTTTTCTTCTTTTTTTTCCCAGCCAAGTTTCCTCCAGTTTTATGACAACTTGAATTCTTTGAATCACGTTCTTGGTTGATGAAAAACGACATTCCTCAACAGTCAGATCCCAACTTTCTCATATAACAGCTTTGTACGGTTGAGCCTTGTCATTGATCTTTTTTTTTCCAAGTCCCACCATAAATTTTTCATCAGGATTGAGACTAAGACAGCTTGCTGGCCGTGTCATTAAGATCATATGTCTTTTCTGAAGAGATGTTTTAACAGTCTCTTCAACACCAAACATTCCTGGAACAGATGGATGGAGTAAAGTGTCCAAATTACAGTTTGCACTTGTTCATTTATTGTAGAGTTAATGAATACCCTCCTGAAAACGCCTCTGCTCCTTTACTGGACATGCAACCTCATATCAGAGCCTGGAAATTTGCATGTGTACCTCAAGCAGTCACTCTGGCTTCATCTGTTTGCCCAGTGGCGCTTCATGATTCACAGTCCACGAGTCCTTCCCTTTAGGTGTTAATGACTGTTTATTTTTGCCTCTTCTGCATGTTCATCCAGTTTCCTTCAGCTGACTTCCTATAGCTTAGCCGCAGACTTAGACTGCTGTTTCTGCCCATTCATGTTTTTTGGTTGTGGACTTCTGCTATTTTCAGGACATATTGCTTTGAATTCTCTGTCCTGACACTTTGACGCCTTAATTGTGAGGCCTTTATGTTCCCCCCTTTGACAATCTTCCCAATTTGTTTGTACTTGCTCCAAACTATAGACAAAGCTGTCTGGGAACAGGCAACATCTCTTGCCACACTCTGTGTTGAATTACCTTCTTGTCGGAATTTTATAATCCACTCCATTGTTTCAGCTGACAGCTCTCTTGTCGAGGCCATGTTTCCTATCAGTCAGCCAGCTGCAACAGCTTGTTAAGGGCTGCAAACAGTCTCTTGTAAATGCGGACTGATTTGTATAGTTAGACTTTTAAGAAACACCAATTACAAAGTGATTTTCTCATGCTCCAGTGATTCCGTAATGTTTTCTCTGTAGAAAGCCATTAATTAAAGCAGTTTTGTCTTATTTTTTCTTTTTTCTTTTGGTCTTTGAGTTATGTGTTACTCAGCCAGAATGTCCAGCTGTGAAAGCAATAGCTTGAAAACAGCTGATTGAACGACCTCCAAGAGCAGTGACTCCAAACACCTCTTATGCTAACTCATTAGCATGGTGACTCATTAATAAGTTGCATTGCAGCTTTCTTTGCACATGAAGGGCTGGGAGCTAAAGTGACTTTGCTCCAGTCCTCCCAGCATTTCATGCAAGCTTGAGCTGTGTTTTCTTTTCTTGGAAGAACAATTGTTTCCCTTTTGTCCTTTGCTATGGAGAAATCTCTTTTTGTTTTGGAGATTCGGCCAATTTACAGCAAAGTCATCACAGTGTTACGTTCTCTTTTCTCCTTCCTTTACTTGTTCTTCTTGCTGGTTTGAATTTACTCAACATTAAAAGATGCATAGAAACACCCTTCTGTTTGGACTTGCTAGCCCTTTACGTTCTGAATAATTTAGCGCCAGGTCATCTCTTTCTTCCAGAGGGCTTGCTCAGACATTTTGCCCCTGAATATTTTAAAGTGAACGTTTACCCTGTCATAGCAAGGGCGCAAACATGCGCAGACTCCATGTAAGCAACTCTCCATCCTTCATCCCTGGAATGCAGAGGGGCACAATGGCTTTCCATGTGTAGGAGGCCATTTATCCCTGTCATTCTCACGACTGCGTTGTGTTGTGCGTTGCATGCACAACAGTGAAACTTGTGTATTTCCAGGCAGCCGCACTGTTTTGTAAGTCAGTTGAAATTTACATAGACGTCCAGAACAGTGGCTTGGCTCTGACTGCCAGGCCATAAGAAACAGAACAAGCCTTCCCACTCCTAGACCCGAAGCCTCGGAAATATTTCTCTAAGTCCTGGTTGTAAACTCATAAAGCAGCAATGCTTTGAAGTGGCACTGGACAGATTTTTTTTTCTTGCACTAGATGGGATTTCGGAAGATTTATCATTTGGATAAATGCAAAGTATCAATGTAAGCATTCCTTGCACGTTAGAAGAGTATTATGTCCAACAAGTGGTTGAAAATGTACATCTCTATTGTTTGGATTTGACTGGTTTTTGGCCTCTCACGTTAGCAGCTTTGGCAGTTCACTGACAGCTCAGGGCTTTTATGTTTTTCCCCAACAGAGAGATTTCTTTCACTAAGAGCTGAAGCTGCAGCTATTCTCAGACCTTCTCAGACACCCTTCTTGTAAGGAGTCAACCATAGGAGAACCACTGGCCACTTCATTGTGGTGGCAAGACGAGAGACGGCATTTATGGCATGTCTGCACAAGGTCAAGTATTTGTGCATTTGCCCATTTGTGCATTATTGTGTGCTCGCATTGTGAACTAGAAGAGATGGGTGAAGTTTGTTTTCACTTGTTTCACTCAGAAAGCTGTGATATACTAAATCAAAGAAACACTTTCCAGCCTCGTTTTCCACGCTGTCGACCAATTTGGGTTGCAAATATGCTGATTTGCATGAGGTGCGTCTTGCAAATTAGTTTGTTTTTGTTATTTCTTTAAATCCCTTTAACCTTATAGGTTTGGTTTTTGCCTGATGCTACTGGTTGGAGCTCCACAGTCAGTAGTAATCCATGGACAAAGGTGAGACAGGGGATAGTTTTAGCATGTCTAACCCTGAGGCAAATTGTGGTTTTAAGAAATAGGAGCTGAGGCTGTTGCACAGGTGGATAATGGCAAACTGGAGCTCCGGAATCCCCAAAGTTCTCAACTTTAACGCTAACACTAAGCCCGTATCAGATGTTGAAAATCTTGGAAGAAGGGGATTACAAATAGACTTTTTTTTCCTCCATCACTGGTGTTTTCCTGGTCGTGATTTTAGTTGGAAGGGCATTTGAGTGGTGCTGAAGAAAGAACCCCAGCAGCCCCGCGTATTTCATCTTTATGACCTCCTATAAAATATCCCAGTGAAAACAGGGAGAAACTGGGCAGAAGGGAAATGTCACATTATTTCCCAGCAAAGAAAGGAGCAGAGTCCCTCAGGAATAGGACAAGAGCTCTCGTGTCCAAGCTGAGACACAGCGAAGCTCATTTCAGCTGTGAATATCTCATTACAAATCATCAACACGGTCTGAATGAGAATTCATACCATGACATGAAAAGAAGGGAAATGATCTACTTCTGAGGAGGGAGTTTGGACGCTGCTTTGCAATCATTTAACACTTTATGTGGTTTAAAAGACATTTGTTCACTTATATGACCTTTTCTCCAGACTTCATGACATTCATAAGAAGAACGTCCCACAAATCAAATTCCTGATTTATGTCACATTTATCCTCCCCTTTAATCTACTGCTCCTACAGGCCATTATTGGACTCTCCCCTTGCTGCATTAGTATGAGTATGAACTGCATGATGGTTGGGTGGGTGGTTGAAGAGCGTTGCCAGCCATTTGATGGCTATTTATATGCAGGTGTGTGTACTGCAGAATTTATGAGTGTTCAGTATGACTTCTAATGCTTTTGCCTTACATAGATGAGATAATGGAAATGCCAGAGTGAATAGTGTTCCCCAAGTTGATTGTAATTGAATCTCCATGATGTCAAGTTCAAATCTGAGGTCAGGCAAGTCACAGCCAAGTTGTTCACTGGTTGTATGAATATGCAGTGATCCCAGGGTGCTGCTTTGTTAATCGGCGTGTCCCGCAAACAGCTGCACCATTAGATGGGAAAGCATTGGTGATCGACATTACAGTAGACGTTGGTGGCTGATTAAGGAACAAATCTCGTGGAATCACGTCATTGGAGTTTCTGTAATTACACAGGCTGTTTACTCGTGTTACAGAGGGGCTTTTTCAAAATGGTAACCACTCATTAATTTCCTTTTAAATGATTTTTGTTTGTCATTGTTTTACGGTTCAGTTTGATATTATATATAGTGCACAATACAATGCTAATCAAAATGGCAAGTCAAGTGAATCCATTCATTAGCTTCTGTTTATCTGTGTTTGGGTTTGTAACCATAGATGTGTGGGTGGATTGATCAGTACACAGAAGGGTCTGCCTTTTGGCTCAGGTCCCTCTTTAACACACCAGACCAGTACAAAGTCCGTAGAAGCTGCGCAGATCCGCCCGCCAATTTCTCACTCCATTCTTTCCCTGCCCCTGACCAACAGTACCACACCCCCGACTCAGAGACAGCAGTGCACCCTTCTCCGACTGGAAGCCATAGTCTCGGTCAAATCAAGCTGAAGTTTACTTCTACAGTAGGTGTAAACAACTGTAGTTGTGCAAGTAATAGAAATATATACTTAACAACCATTAAAACGTCAATAAAAGAAATTACTACAAGAAATACATCAACAAATTGAGTAAAAAATCATATGAATCATTTAATAAGGTATGCAAATGAGCCGCAGAGAGAAAAGTAAGCTTCCAGCTGAGTTTTAAAATGATTTTTAAAAAATCTTGGCTAGCCTAGACATCTAAACGTGCCACTGGTTTACTTTTCAGGTGGTCCATCTAGCTACCCTCCATTGAAGTTCATTAATAATACCCAAAAGTCTTGGGGAGCCAATCAGATCAGTCTGTCCTTGTAGAGCGTCCTGAGAGGGCTTAACATGATGATGACAGAGCTGCGACGTAGTGTGGATGGTAAACAAATAAGATGGCTGCAGCGGATGAACCACAGTTGCTCAAACCAGCTTTGATATAGTTAATGAAAGACTTGGACTTCCGTGACAACCTCTTAGGGTTGTGGTGGATGAGATCCATCTCCTTTACCAGTGGTAAGAAACCTCTGGTAAACTTACTCTAAAGATAAAGTCTCTCATCTCGACAGCAGTCTCCTGTCAATGTTTGTCGCTCTGAATAAGTTTGTTGTTGCTCTGATTGGTTGTAGCACTAACCAACTGCGTGCAGAGGCAGTTTGAAAAGCAACAGTTGGTCCCGCCTCCTGGATGAGGCGGTCTTCTGGGTCGTTTTCAGATCCTATAGCTGTCTAGATGTGGCTCTGATCTATCAGGCTACATCTTGGCAGCTCTAATGTGGCAAAGCAGGTCATTGAACAGATTAGATTTCAAAGGGCCTTGTCCCCCCTGTTTCTAGATCTGGGAACGACCAAAAACAGCTGGTATGTGAAAGTATTTTTTCAACCCATAAGGAGAATGTATACTTATATAATGCTTACAGAAACTCCACAACATCCTTCTGATGCTTGTGCAACCTTGCTCAAAGTCTGAAGTCTGTAAAAAGTTGTTCCAAGCATCTGAAGCGGTTCAGACTTTGGACTACAGTCCATTTCATATACCACACGCCTGACCAAGTAGACGTCCATGGAGGGAGCTTATTAAGCACATCACTATTGAGAGAAAAACATAACAGGGAATCTTCTGAAAAATAAATAAAAGTTTCACAGCAGTCATACAAAACAGTAATTCCAGTGACTCTCAACACCACTGTATAGTACATTCAGTGCAGTCGTGAATAAAATATGACGCTGTCACTTCAAATTTTTATTGAAACGCTGACTCAGCATCCAAAATTAATTTTTAGATATGTAGCTTTTAACTTGAGTTTTCCCAAAAAAGGATCCTTGGTTCCATCCAGAATTTTGGTTTGATCAAGGAAATGCACCCAGAGCCACACTCAGTGTCTACTTTTACATTTTTATTTATACATGACTTGAATCCTTCACCCTGCTGGATGCTCGTATGCATTTTTTTTTTCATGATTTTGTTCTTCTGAACTTATGCAGTCAAAATTATAGCACGGCCAATGCAAGCCAGCATCTTTTAATCGGTCTAATGCACAAAATGCTGAGCAGAATCAAGCTATCCTTATCAGGGAAGACATAGTTGTCATGGCAATGGTTTGCAGTGATCTGATGCTGTAAAGACGTTAGTCAAGGAACTGAAGTGCCTGGCAGCAACACATAACACAGTAGCATCGCGACCTTGCATTTAGCATAAATAGTGAGGAGACAGTTGGTTTCATCAACCCTCTTCTTCAATACTTGCATTCATGCTGCATGGCAGCACAGAGGGGTTTGCATGCTATCCTCCAAGTAAATTAAAGAGTCTTTTCTCATGCAGTAAATTACCAGACTGTGATCTTCTGTAGACCTCAAATCCCAATCCAGACAAGCCTCTCACCACCACTCTGCAATCAGCATTTCACCTCCTACGTACTGTGCAAAATGAAAGAAGCCCAGCTTTTATCTTCTTTTTACATGTCTGCTGTTGAAATTAAACAAAGATCTGTCCTAAATCTCACCAAATGTGAAAACTGTTATTGCATGTTATTCCCAGAATCCACACAAACAGTTTGATGTAAATGATTTTAAGACTGTTATATGTAGTTTAATAGCACCAGTCGCTTTAACATCGGTCATAAATATTGTCAATAGTGTAGAGGGAAGCGTTTGAACAGAAGCCAACTAAGAACAGCTGTTTGTTTTTTTTTGTTTTTTTTTCTTTCTCCATGCTCAGATGGACGCCACTCCTGCCTTCAGATGTGGGGCTGTAGAGCCTGTGAGGAAAATCACAATGTGACTATAATAGGCTATGTACCGGAGTGTGTGGCTCACCTCTGAGCAAAATGAGTCAATCAGCGTAATTGTGCCAATTAAGTGTCCAAACATCTTCTGTGATCTACCTCTGGCTATGGGGATGTTTCAACAAGCTCTCCACTCAAAGCCAAACAGGCTTTAAGTGACACACAAGGAAGGGAATGTAGCCCCCCCACCAAACTCTCCTTAACACACACCCACACACACACACACACACACACTCACACAGACACACAATGGAAGCAACTTATCTTTCTTCACTGGGACTGCGTCCTTCTTTGAGCTCTGGGGATAAACAAGCATATTTCCATCCATTGTGGTCTGCTCTTATCTGCTGTGGCACCTTAGCTAATGTGAAGCTGTCTGATTTTCACTTCTGGAGCCCCCCACCCCCCACCCCCATGCAGACACGTTCACCGTCACCTCGGGGCAAGATTGATTATGTTTTTCAGTCAAGTGGCCTTCTCTCTTCACATAAGCCATGTGGATGAACTTTCTGTGTTCCTGTTAGATGGGAGTGTGCAAGTGTGTGTGCAAAAGAGAAGAGTAAATCCTGTAGAAACCTGGGAGTGTAGGATTATACCCGACAAATTTCCACTTTAGGTCCAGAAAAGTTGGGATGCTGCATAAAATGTACAATACTGTTTTCTTTTCCTCTTTTTTATTATCTGACTTCTATGCTGCACTCACCTGAATGCTGATTTAGCTGCATTTTCTTTCAATTTCGTATGCTACTGTGACTTGATTGCTTTGGATAAAAGTGTCTGCTAAATGTAAATGTAAAGTTTATAAAGCCCTTTTTTTCAAAATAGAATTCAATAGCTTTTTCTTTTTTCTTTTTTTAATTTGATGGAAGCAACATGGGAAATAGGGAACAAAACCTGGAAAAGTAACTAAAGAAACACCTGCAGCAACATCTGGCAGCCTATTAGGATAATTGGTAACAGGTCAGTTACATGAACGATTGTCAAAATAGCATCTTAAAGGGGAAGAGAAGTAAAGATGAACCTTGAAAACTGTGTGTACAAATTGTGAAACAACTTCAGAATATATAATATTGCCCAGTGTAAAGTTGCAAAAAAAACTAAAGTACATAATACCATTAGAAGATTCAGAGAATCTGAAGAAATCTCTGTACGCAAAAGAAGGCCAAAAATCTGTACTGGCTGCCCATGATAATAGGGTCCTCAGGCTGCACTGCAATACAATAAAAGGCAAGGCATTATTCTGCAGAGGAAATTACTGAATGGACTCTAAATAACTGTGATGCCGAATTCACACCACACGGTTTTTACAGTTTTGTAAGATTAACTCAAGTCACACTGCATGACATGAAATTGGTAGATAATTCATTTATAGCATGTCACACTGTGTGATAGAACATGACTGTATTCCAGGCTCTAAACGCAGCGTCATCGCATCATTAGCAGGTTGCTGCTGATGTGCTAATGTTACCGTCGCCGCAGTGGTGTTTGTGTGCTTAGAAAGACGCATCTTTTTCTTGATTTTATTTATTTTCTTTTCAAATTGATCTGAGTTGCACATTTTTCTTTCTGTTTCTCTGTTGGATCTGCCGCTGTTGTTGCTAGGCTACCGTACTGCGTACACGCGCTGATGTTTATATTATTTCATGGCTCGTTCCTATTGGTTGGTTAGCTCTGAGACGATTCCTCCAGATTTCTGACACTGGTTGACATCTGTCGCAGCCCGTTTTCGACCGCAAGACGGTTTCTATGTTTCATCTTTTTTTGAGCTACAGTGACTGATTTTTCCCTCGTGTTTTATCTGAGACAGCCGATATCGTACCGTGGGAACCCGGCATAAGAACAGAGTTTGCGACGACGTGACGTGTAAACATGGTCCTGAAATACTGGCATCAAATGTACTGAGGCAAGGTAGAAAAACATACATACAAATCACATTCTGAAATTCCTTTTTGACCAAAAATTAAGGCTGTTTCTTTCTTCCTTTCTTTTTTTTTTGTTTTTTTCAAGGCATGTGGGTGCATCAGTGTCTACGGGATGGGCAGCTTGCATGTCTGCAAAACAAACATCAGCATAGTGAAATGTTTACACAAGTGCGACGTGTACTCCCGTCCAAACAATGCCTCTGTCAGCGAGACAATGCTGAACTGCGAACTGCATCTACTACAGAAGCTCGGCTTTGTAGAAAACGGTTTGGGTGCTGATCTGGTCTGGCTGCAGCTGAGAACTTTCACCAAGTGAAATGAAAAACACCACAGGACACGTCGCATATTAAATCAGACAAGAAAGGACATTCTTCTCCCAAAACACCAGTAATTGGTCTCCTAGTAGTAAACAACACCCTGTCACAACATTTTGAGTCATTTTACTGCCATTAAATTCAATATTCCCTCACTTTAAAATGTTGTATTTGCTCAGCTCTAACATTGATATAACTGCAATGCTCTTGATTTGGAAACTGTTGCATTTTGTTTTCGTTTACATTTTGCAGTGTCCCAACTTCTTTGGAGTAGCGAATGTTCCTATCAAAGGCGCGTAGTGTGGTCGGTCTGCTGGGGATGTTTTTTTTGTGCTAATGGTGGCGATTTATATCTGGCTCCTTAAAGGGATGTTTCAGAAACAGCAGTAAATGACATAAGTGGTTATCCTATATGAGTTTTCTGGGTCTTATTTCAAAAAGCACCAATGTGCTGACAGATGTGAAAGAGAGAAGTGGAGGTAGAAACAGAGTAAGGGGATATCGTGCAGTGTTTTTTTTTTTTTCTGTTTTTGGGCTTTACAAATAGGTGTCTTCCTTCCATTTGGGTGGAGCAGCAAATAGATCTGGGTTCATGATACGGTAACCAAATTTACTGGGAGTTAAACTGGCTTCCTGTGGTCATGGGAAGATTCATAGTTGCTTCTTTTGCTTATTTCCATTGTTTGAAGGCTGCAAGAAACAGAGCAGTGACTGTCTGCTAGATATTCAGAGTAAAAGCTTTAAGGCATTTTAACTCATATTTGCAAAGAGCCTTTCATGACATCTTTGTCAATAATTTATCCTGAACCTCAAAAGAAAGCAGGAAACTCAGGACAGTGTTTTTGATCGGAGAAGAAAAGAATTAGAAACGCCCTCCACACAGAAAAACGAAACAGGATAGTGCAGCGCTGGAGGCCTTTTCAAGATGTTACAATGAGGTGTGTCAAAAGGGAAAGGGTTCCTGGCTATTATTGTCATGGCTTAAAAAAAAAAGTCACTTTAGAAGTCTTTTTAATCAGCCAGGATTGTATTTTTATACTTCCCAGCAAGCTCTGAAATGGAAGTTAAAGAGCTGAGATGGCACAAAGCTGCGCTTCCACTGCAAACTGTGGCTGCTTTGACTTAATTTAATCACAATTTAGAGGTTGCCACAAGGGTCCTGATTTACAAAGTTGGATGATTACCCTGGAGATATGAGGCTTGCACAAAGCTTTTAAGCATTTCTTCAATTCCACTTCTTTCTATCTTGAATCCCGCTCATGATCGCTTTTGTAAGTGAAACTGAAAAGGGGGAAAAAGCTCCAAGGGGCCTGTCAGCTCTATTATGATCGGCTAAAAGTGCACCGATGATGTTCAAAGAGGCCGCAGTCTCAGACAAAGGCATGGCCCCATCACCCATCCCTTTTTTAGGTCTGTGTCTGGCCCAGAACAAAGAGCCTTCCCCCTGACCTCCAGCCAGACTGTTTGGTCTGGGCCTTGACTGGCATGTGTAGCCAAGCTCCCAGAATGCAGAGGAAGAGGCTAAACCAACAAGCACAGAGGGACGCTACTCAGGATGACTGACACATCTGAAGTCAGCCCTCTATGAAACATTGAGTACTCAGCTCTCTGCAAAGGGGATTTCAGCTGCTTGTCTGTCTTTGTGTTGTTCTGTACTTGCTGTGATATCCCTGCTATCATCTGTTTCTCCAACCTTTGTCTGTGCTGTTTTTTTTTTTTGTTTTTCTTTTAACATCCACCTTTCACCTCTATGCCTTAATATATTCTCAAGGCAGCTACATACCGTGAAATTTTTTGAAATCTCCTAAGTTCACCACGGTTTGTAACAGGCAGCTGGTGAACTCGGCTAGCGCTAGTCAACAGACTGTCAAATGTTATTAAGATAAGATAAGATATACTTTATTAATCCCTGAAGGGGACTGGGAAATTCACCTGATTAAAAAAAGAATCAACAGTGCTATTTATTTTTATAAAAAGGATCCTGAAGAAGAAAATTAAGTGGCAGCGAACTTGGTTTTATAGAAAGGAGGTCAACCGGGATTGCCAAAAGTAGCTACGTTATTTATTTATTTAGCTTTATTTGAAGCCGTTTCAGTGTCATTTGAACAAACATTTGCTAATTTTTAGGAAGCATCATCTAGCCATAGACATTTTATGTCCCTGCTGTCTCCAAAACTCACCCTCTCCTGGTGGGACAGATGCATATTTGTTTTGCGCCGCTACGTCACACATCAGCAAAGCTAGCTCACAGAGTTACAGTGGCGACTAAGGCCTGGAACATACTTGATGTCAACAAAACATACACAAACACATCATGGCTGACACCGTGTTCATTTGGCACGTCCATCATGCATGTCCTCCAAAAGTTACACGTATGTGAGATACAATGTCCATTTGAATGCTAGAAGCGCTAGTGTAGGTCAGAGCAGCAGCTGACCACGAGTGAACTGTCACAAAGTATTCCTGCAGTCATGGCGTTTATTTACAACCGCTAGCTTTGTGGGGTGTTGGTTGTGTTGAAACAGGGCTGCAGCCTGACGCAGCAAGTCGCCAAATGGAACCAACAACGCTGATTTTTATGGTTTAACAACATCTCCAGTGATGCTCAGACACCCTCTGAAAAAAAAGAAAAAAAAAGAAAACAGAAGTTCCTTTTTGCTGTTTTAAAGTGGTCCAAAGGAGTCTTTTCTGTTTTTAGATTATCTCTCATCAGAAGATACGCAACATACACCAGGTTTAAGACGGACAACCCTGCAAAACACAAGCACTTTTCACACACTGATTTTTACTGGGGTGATGCCAAGTGTTGCCAAACTGATTTTTGGGTCTGTTCTATCGCTTTGAAAGAGTTCCTTTCATCAAAAGTCCATGTAAGCGTCAACCAGTCAGATTGTGTCTGCACACTAAACCCGGCTTTAGCGGGAGGAAATTTGATTGCTTGATTATGGGAATGACAAAGGTGTCGGCAAGGGACAACTCAAAGCTTTGCTACAACACTTCCATGTCAGTTAAGCTGCCATTCCACATTCATAAGGACTAAATGAGCAATCTTCATGGTTTTTTACTTGAGGAACATGAAAAAATTCCATTCATATCATAAAATTAAAGATTAAGATCAACATAAGATGCCTACCAAGCCAGCGTTCTAGCCGTCTATATATATACCATTATATGGTTTATAGAATATAGAGCAACTTATGAGTGTTTATGTGAATGGATGAATGAGCTATACACTGTTAAACACTTTGTCGGCCATTTAACTCAACATATGTAATACAGGAATCCTTACTAAAATGAAAAAAAAAAAACTGAAAAGAAGGCTTAATTTAATACTAAACAATCTGGCAGGCATGTGTTTCATTGAATTTATTCATGTTGAATTGTCTTCTTTGTTTTTTTTAGTAGTTGTTGCAGTCCAATTCATTTATT
>JBAMYA010041394.1:0-15261 GCA_037176975.1 Arrhamphus sclerolepis | reverse complement strand
TACAATAATCAAGTCTACTAAAGATGAATGCATGGACTAGTTTTTCCAGGTCCTGTTGAGACATCAGATCTTTGATCGTTGATATATAAATTACTAACTTTGCTTGCCTTTCAGCTTTCAGTCCCATGTAGACAATACAGGTACAAAGTTTTGTAGAAAAATGTATTTTAAAAAAAAATCATCCATTCATGTCAGCAGAGAGCTCACATCCAATCTTTTTTGTCCTATTTTTTTTCTTCAAATCTCTTTATAAATGTTTCTGTATTTTCTGTCTGCTCATCATCTTGCCAGCGGATGGCTGGAAGTGAGATCCTTTGAGATTATCATTTTTGAAGAAAAACTAATCTTTTTTACCAGCTCATCTCTTCTCAGAGGAGATCCCTGAACTTCTAAATGTTACAGGACCAAAATCTTTTATTTATTTTGTTGTTATAATTTCATTTCACTTTTAAAAATCCATCTCAATTCCTTTGTAAAAGTGGTGAAATTATTTCTCTTTCTACCGGCATACTTTCAAAAACCAAAAAAAAAAAATCTCAAAATAAGACATTTTGATTGAAACCAGAGTAATTTTCTTCAGAGGATTTAACATGTGTGTGAATATGCTGCTTTGCAGAAATCAGCCTTTGAGGATGAGAAAAGCTTCTCATCTTTTCAGGGTACCATTCTAACTACGGCTCTAAATGGCATCTAAAGCATGTTATGATTCCGTTTAGAGTTCGTCATCAGTTGGAAACGTAAATGCTGACATCAAATATGAATTTTTTTTTCTGTTTAAAAAGATCACTTAAAGCTGAACTTACTACAAAAAGAACTAAAAGCATGGTTGTGATTTAAAAAGAAATCATCTTGTTCCTTTCAAATATTCAGAGGTAAATTATCTTACCTTGGTACTGGGCGCTGAAGCCTCTCAGTTTCTGGTTGCCATCAGAAGTAAAGTGCAGACGAAGCCAGTTCTTGCTGCTGATGATGGGAGAGGGAAGGTTGGGGCCAGTAAACCTGCACAAACGGAAAAGAGTGCAATCAACTATTTGCATGTAACCGTTTTATTGTTTTTTTTTTTGTACTGAAAATTCACTCCAACATTGTAGCATACAGAAAAGTAATGTGAAAGCTATTAGTCTTTGTCTTGTTGCATGCACTATACATCTATATGTGTGTGTATACATATATATATATATATATATATATATACACTCACATATAAAGATATACATAGAGACACATATATGTTTTTGTTTTTTTCCTCGAAATCAAGCACAATGGCAGTATATTATAAAAGTTTGCAGAACCTGCCATTCTTCCCCTCTGCTTGTCTTTTTGGTTTATACGATTATACTAATATTCCCAAATGAGTGGGACTTAGAAAGGTCAGTGCACTACTCCTTCAAGATGTATGAAGTTGACTGTGTGGCACTTCAGGAGAGCTGTAAAGTTAACAATTCTTCACTGCATCCCATGACATAAAAAGGACAATAAATAAATAAATAAATAAATAAATGAATACAACCAGCACATGCAGAGAAATGACACTGCTAACTTTGCTTTGGGAGAGCAATGGTGAATTATACATCAAACATTTAAACATTCCCCCTGATATGTATGCTAATTAGTGCTGTTGCTTACTAGGCAGTTCCTCAGTTGTAAAGGCCCAAATCATTTGGGGACAACTCATGTTTTATCTTAAGACATAATAAAACAAGCGTCCTAACAAACTCCTTAACATACATAAGGCATGTGCGACAATGCATTGAGGCATGCTTTTGAGCAAGCGTGTGCATAAATAATTCCTAAACTGCAAATTACATTTCTCTACATTCATTCCAGAAAGAAAGGAGAAGAGTAAAATGCAAACATTCTACAATATAAGGCCTTTTCTTCTATGATAGAAAATAAAACATTAATTAACTATGTATATGGCATGTTTTAGGGCTGTGCAATATATTGAAAAAGGATCAATAAATATCAGCTATATCAACAAGCAATTCACACACACACACACACACACACACACACACACACACACACGCACACACCATGGTTCAACACTTAAACACTTTTACCATTTTCCTTAACTAGTTTCTTTGAAGCCTTTTTTTTTTTTAATACTTTCCTCCCAAGCACTTTCACTTCCACACAGTACTGCAGATTTTTTTTCCCTTAAAGGGACCATGAGAGTGTTCAGTTAAAATGATCAAGCGACTATACTACCATACAACTAAGTTGATTCACTGCCACTATAACAGTTGCCAAGCACATTTTCCCTCCAATAAAACCATGTTGCTGGAAAAGAAATAATGTTTTTCTTTTTTGTTTTTTTTTCTTCCCACTGTCTGTATTGGCTGTTCACTGTATAGGGTCTGTTAGTCTCAGAGTGATAAAGGCATAAACACTATGTATCTGTTACATTCACAATGATACACGATATTATATGTTTACCTAATGTTACAGCATCCAACATTTTACTACAAAACCATCTTCAAAGTATGCTTTCTTCTTTTTTAATGAGAAATTCTAGATGTTTGGCTCAGTTAAAAGAAACTTGGATCTGGGTGTTTTTCTGGTTTGTTTGAGGTGGTCTGAAAACTGTTCATCTGCCTCCTCTGCACATATACAAGTAGTTGTAAGACTTTGCAAGGACAACCTTGGGAGATCATACGTGCACTCCAAAAAGGTCAGCTGCTGGAAAATTAAGAAGCACCATAGCACAATTAGTGCAATCCTTGAAACGCAAAACGTTTTCACTTCATTACCAACAACATCATTTGCTCGGAAAGCTTATCACTAAGCTGATCTTGTATTTCATTTGTACAAGCAGCTTTTCCAGCTTCTGTAAGTGCAGGAATTTAGATTTCCCAGACTTTTTGAAGAATTATAAAGACGTTATTAAGCAAGGCTGCAAAATACAGCAAACAAAACATTTACAGGCTTCCCAATCAGACTATGAGGAATAAACAATTTATACATCACAATAATCTTGATGATATTATACTGCCATAAGTGTAATACACAACTGTAAACTTCTGTATTCAGTGTACTACCAATCAGTCCCATATGTGACTGGAAAGAAATGCAATGACAAGAAAAAAAAATCTGTGAATCCTCTGGAATTAACTGGTTTTCTGCAGTAATTTGCAAAGTAGCATTGAGGTTTATACTGTGCTGAGAAAAAGTATTTGAAAGTTTTCTTTTCTTTTTTTTTCTTACAGATTTCTGCTGTTTTGTCCCATTGACAGCTCAAGTTTTTGTGATAGTAAGCACAGGCGAGCATATATTCATAATAATAAATTCAGTTGAACTGAACTGAATAATACAGTACTTTATTAGTACTTTATTTAGTAAAAGAGATAGAAATATTTATTCATTCAGGCCTAAAATAAATTCTACACAATCTTCCTTTTGTCTGCATTTATACGTCCATGTGAATAAGCTGGCATGTGCAATAATTCAAATAGCCTCATTAAAATTCCAAAAGTTTTTTAGCTTTAAAGCTGCCGTGACCCTTATATGCCTGCTGCAAACACCAGGACATGCATACTGAGCAGGGACTGATTGATCTGCCTAAGTAAGTGCAATTAATGGGAGCATTTTTAACTAAGAAACTGCTCTCTCGCTAATCAAATATATGCAAAACACCCACATACAAATGCATGCATGTTCATCAGATGCTGTATTCCAATGAATCTAAGATCTAAAAGTGCTTTAAAGACTTTGATCCCAATGTGGAACCAGTGGCCTTTCACACCTATACTCCACCCCATACTCATTATGCATAGCATAATTTGACACTTTGCCCTCAAACAGAAAACAACTGACATGAAATGATGAATTTCAAACAGAATTTTGACCTTTCTATTGATAAAGTTTGTTGAATTTCCTAATGATGATGATGACCTTTGTTCAAAATCCTGAAAGGAGTTGCCAGATTTTAATAAGATAAATGGCATCAATATGGAAAGTATGACTGTGCTTGTGTAATTGGATTTGACTGGTCTTGCATATTTCAAAGAAACTCATAAAAGTGAAAAGCCACGTTAAAGCCAATGGCATTTAGAGATATGCAAACCAATAAACGGGTATCTCGGTTTGTTGCACAACCTGTACAAACAATCTATTTCAGGCATTTTCTAAAAGTTGTTAAGATGCAGTGCAAAGAAAACACTACGCAGTGGTATGGAAGAAGAGGTGTTGGAACACACTGCTCTGTGTATCCATGTGTGATAGAATGATGTGGTCACCACACACTGGAGTACCACATGACCTCCTAACTGCCTCTATTACTTTAGTTCAGCCCAAATGCGTTTTCCCAGACAATCATCAAAAGTCAAACTCTGACAGAGGAGCTTTGGGGCCTGGAAATGGAAA
Organism: Arrhamphus sclerolepis; assembly: GCA_037176975.1. Lineage (NCBI taxonomy): Eukaryota > Metazoa > Chordata > Actinopteri > Beloniformes > Hemiramphidae > Arrhamphus > Arrhamphus sclerolepis. The sequence goes on along the minus strand of JBAMYA010041394.1, from coordinate 10,896 downwards.
CTTATTTAGCGCTGCACTCTCAAGACAATTCCGGCATTTAATCCAATATGGCAAGCACGACAGCATGCGAGCAACGAGGTGCGGTGAAAAAGAACTGTTAAAGTAGCCACATTAACCTTTAGGAGACATCCATCAGCCTACTCCCAATGTTATCAGTTTGTTCAACTTTAAGGTTTTGAGAAAGACAATGGGACTTCAGTTAAAGAGGGAAACAATTATGGCACAAGGTCTAAATGACCATTATGATTGTTGACTCATCCTACTGTATTCATTATTGCCTAACCCCCCATTTCTTCTTCATCTGGAAGAATTTATTTGAAGAATCTGAGGTCAATCCTGCTGTATGCTGACAGATGTGATTCTAATTCAAACTGCTGTTACATTGAAATGTTATTAATTTTTCTACACCCATCTTTGTTCAACGAGGTGATTTGGCCTCTTTGGTAAAGTTGTTTCAAAGATGAATGTGTGAGGCCCTACACAAAGTTAGCTTTACCCTTTTCTTAAGTCACAAAATATTCTTTGAGGCAGGTGTACTTACATTACCAGTCTCTTGGTGCAGAAACTTGCAAAAAGTGAGATAATTCCTGAGTTTTAAATGTAGGACGTTACAAATCATATACTGCAATAATCTTAGAAGGCTACTATAGACGTGAGGGCATATAAACCAGAGGTGTGAATTACTGCTGGACTGACAATTTGATTTGATTATGATTCATCTGCAAACAAGCAGATGCTTCTAAAAGATGCAATTTCCAAGCATTTACACATCTTGAAATCTCAAAAATAATGACACACAGGTGCATTTTTTATATGTTATTAGGCAAATTTGACAACAGCAAAAAAATAAAATAAAATCCCATTTTGTTTTGTGGTTTGTTCTGGGTGTACTTTATATTCCTCGGCCATATCATTCATCATTAATATGAGTGTATGACTGAATATATTTAATATTCTTCTTCCTATGCTTATGTGTTTTCTGGTAGCAGTATATTATTTCCTCTGCTGCAGTCAGAAGAAGCACCAGTTGTCAGTGATTTGCTATTGTTTTCTGTATGCTGCATACGTTTGATTAATATATTTTCATATTTCAATTCAGATTATTTTGCACTGGAATTATTGCACATCATAGAATGAAGAAATGTATACTCTGATTAATATCAACTTTCAGTGAGGCAATACAGTTTATAGATGAAATTTTTAAACATGATTATAAATGTGGTATTGGAGAAATTGTCATTTGGAAACCTTCAAGTAAAAGGCCACTACAGCATTTCTGTACAACTGCAAATCAAAGTTTCAGATTTAAAAAAAAGAAGAAAAAAGAAAAAGAAAATCAATCTTATTCAGGCAGTTTGAGACATTTTGTCACTAAATTGTCTCTTTTTCAAGAATAAAGAACATTTATACAAAAATTGCACTTTGCAACAGAGTAATTGAAAAATACATATTTTCAGTACAACAATATGTTCAATCTGGGCAAATAAAATATCACAGAGTAAGTGGCTGGCTCCCACTTTCCTGTTTTTAATTTATAACAGTAATGACCTGTGTAAAAGGAGAGAAAAAAAGAACTCAAGTCAACATTAGTGGCTGCATATGAGCCTGTTTACTGCACATCTTTTCTGAACGGTGATGCAGACTTCCCACTTGTGTCAGCCTCAATTCATGTTTGAACTTCATTTCAACAACTTTTTGGATTTTCTTCTGCTGCCAACAATAAACCCTTATCGTACAGCAATTGTGGAATATCAAGAAAACACACAAAAAAAGACAACAACACCTCATTGTCCTCATTAAGCTGCCACTGTTCCCATCTGGAAATTTTGTTAATGGGGGACAGCTCGCACCACACGCAGCACGCTGGCATGATGCCAGCATCAGGGAGCATCGTTGGTGAGAGGACTTTGTTCCACCAAGCTGACTCATCCTCGGTGTACAGAAGTCCTCATACCTCTGTTTCACCTCTGATGCCACTTCCCAAGGTGGAAGGGAAACACAATGAAAATTCCCTCATGGTTGTTCATACACGAAAACAAAGTTAATAAAAATAAAAGTCATGCCTTTAAAGCGTTGTCTGTAAGTGCTTTTACATAATCATCATGCTGGTACAATATATTTACTGCGTGATCCAAAAATAAGGACGAGTAGTTCAATTATTAGTTCCACATGCCACTCTTTCCCAACCAAAATGATTCTTAAAGTCGCATGAGAATCACAGTTTTATTTACATATTCAGGATTTATCATCCTTCAGAGAATCTAGTAAGTGTGGAAGACCCTTAAGTTCTGAATGGCATTGTTAATGCTATATATGGAGCAAGACAGCTTTCAAAAAGATGTATGCTTGATTCTAACCATTTGTATTTGTAATGTTAAACATTTATGTGTCAATAAAATAGTTGTACACAAAATTCTACTGTCATACACGAGTCTGAGAAATTGCTCACGTTAGGCAGGGTTGTTTTTATACAAGTATGAATCTAAAATCTCTGATTGCAGTCTTCTAAGTCTTGTGAATACAACTCTAATTTCTATGACTGCAAAGTCTTCCTGTAAACACAAAGTTTGTGGGTACAAGTAGAAAAGTGTTGAAATGATATCACACAGTTTACTACTTTAGCTTGCAAGCATGCAACATGGCAGTGACGCTCAGTTAGCGCTTGCATTACTATTACATTAGAAGTTGGCTTGTGCTAGTTAATTAGCACTGACCTGCAAAGTATGAAAACATTTGTAACATAATGTTGACCAAAACGTGGCTTTCATTGATTTATAAATTGTGTCAATTGTATAAATCTGTGTAAGTCCTGTTTCAAATGCTCTTTGCTAACCCTCCTCTTGGTCATGTGCATTTGTTTACAACAAAGCCAACGGGAAGTCAGTCAGTGGGTTGTCAGATTATCATCTACACATTATGACCTGTATATGTAGTCTTATCTGTCACAAACAAGCAATTACATGTTACGAGGGACGTTTGTGTCGCGGTGCTGCTGGGACACCAGGTCAGAGGCTCCATTCTCCATGTAGCAAGTTAACGTTACAAGTCACTTATTTAGCCAGCACTATTACTCTGAAACTCTTTAATTAAGGTTTAAAAAAAGGAACCATAAGGCAAATATCCTGTATAGCTCCTCATCTTTGATCAGAGTAGCGTCCCTAGCAACAGTCTGTTATAACAGCATCCCTAGCAACAGTCTGTTCACAGTGAAGACTTCGTAGTCGTAGAAACTAGGGTTGTATTCAAGACTTTGCATTCACAGCTTTTAGATTCATACTCACATAAAAAAACAATCCTTCCTAATCCGAGCAATTTCTCTGACTCGTGTATGACACCAGAATTTTGTGTACAACTATTTTATTGACACACAAATGTTTAACATAACGAATATGAATGGTTAGAATCACGCATCTTTTTGACAGCTGTCTTACACCATAGCAACAGAGCTGTAGCTGTTGACTTCAGATGTAACTCAGACTAGACAAACACCAGCTGTTTAAAAGGACTTCCTCTGTAACACAAAACAAAAACACAAAAAGTCAGGCTGCTTTTTGCTCAAACAACATACACCTGGGTAATAGAAATCAGTCTTACACTTGAATTTAAGGCCAAGACATAAAAAGCAGCCTTGAGGGTAGTTAAGCCTAATGTGTTCTTCTGAAATGAGGTGCAAAGGTGAAAGGGGGAGTTTCTGAGGAAGATGAAGCCCCCACCAAGCCTGTAAAATAGCAGACACATCAAGAGTTAGCTTGCCTACTCCACCCACAGACCCCCTTGGTCCAACAGAGGCAATGTGTCTACTCTTCATCTTCTCTCAGCCCTCATGTGTTATTCATGGGCAGACCTCTGGCCCCATCAGAAAGCCTTGTTAAATCTTCTGAGGGATTCCTTCCTTCCACTTCCCTCAAAACATTTTCTACTTTCAGCAGACATATAATATGGACACTCATTGAAAGATATTTCCCTATGGGAAGAACAATGCAGTAGCCTTAATCTTGCCCTCTTTCCTGTCCATCTTTTTTTTGTAATACTAATAATACTATTTTAGAATATTTCTTTAGGCCTCTCAACACTTTTACAAATCCATTTGTGCTTAAGCAAATTTACAAGTGAAAAAAAAAAAAATCAAAAATCAAACTTTGGCAATATATTCATGGTTAAAATTCCTGACAAAATGTCTTAAAAGTTAATGACCAGTTTTCAGAAGATGTTTATTGCTGAAAAGGTGTGGGTGGACTAGTAAATGAACTGCAAATGTTTGTTGTTGAGGAAACCATGCCAAGCAAAGCAGCTTAGATTACAGAATGTTTAACCTCAATACATTTACGTGCAGAACCTCAAATGACATGTCTGACTATGACCCAGCCAAACACATTTCCATAAAATTTTTTGCACATTGTTTAATTTTGCCAAAGTCAAAAGACACTACACTCAACAAGACAAATGACAGCATTTACTACAGCATTTTTGTTTCTGTTAAGGTTGCAAAAGGCATAATGCAAACACTGTCAATAACATTACGCGATCCCAAAAAATATATGTGCACCTCTGAGTTGCTATAATCATCTGCAGGCACTATTAGATCTGTAGTTAACTGAGGAAAAACAAATGAGGTTCCAAGGTCACTTAAAGAAGGCCATGATAAGTGAGCCTTCCACGTAGATTAATCAAACAACAATAAACAACCCCCTTTAATATCTATAGGCCAATTAATGGGTCATTATCCTTCCCTGCTTCAGGAGGCCTGAGACAGAAAAGACAGAAAAAACATGAAAATTAAATAGCAAAAAAATATCCACAGCAAAGCAAATAGTCACAAAGAAAGAAAAGGGAAATAATTCAGTTTTATTTACATAGTGTGAATTGCAACACAAGTTGTCTTTTGCTTTTAATATCTAGAGGAAAGAAAAACAAACATGAACACTAAATGAATGAGCCTGACAGCAACATTGAGTGTTTAATACCTCATTATTATTGCTCACCTGTTGTCATGCTCTGTCAGGTGTCCAAAAAATGAGGTGTACATTGAAACTTTTTCTGATTAAACCTGGATCTTAATCCCTTGTTTTGATATCAACGAGTGAAGACCATCAATATTAGTTAATCATCCAGTGTTGAATGTTTGTTTCAGATATGCTGTGTTTTACAATTAGTGTGTCTCACTCAACCTTCCTGCTCTCAGTCACTGTGGTTGGTGTGCACGAACCATGAATTTTTCAACGTAAGTCTGAGATGACACAGTATGTGAGGAGACAGGTGAAACTGCGCTAATGATATTGAACCTGGCAACACTGTCACATCCCCCCCGGCACAGACAGCTTGTCGCATTCCCCTGACACCAGAGCATACAGAAATAACAACACTGAGACATTAGGATAAAAGCATCCAGACTTATTGTGTTGATCTGTTTTTTTTTTCTTTTTCCTTTTCTCTTAATAGACGTCTACGTTGTATGCTCTTTTCTATGTTTCAGTAGGAAGAGGATGGATATGCTTGGATTAATTCATTAAAGTGGCATCTGTCTGCCACACGTCCACTTTGGATGAAACCATCCTTGACTTTAGGCAGTTTCACTTATGCATCATCAAGTGTTCTCTCCATCCATTCAACTGGCTATTTTAGTTCTGCAATCTATCTTTCATCTTTGTCAGATTTATTGTATTTATTTTATACATCAGTACTTATCTACTATAATTTAGAATAAGTTTCTGGTGGTGTAGTGCTATGTACATATGGTCTCCTCTGTCTGCATAAAATTATTTTAGTTTCAGATTAAGCATATTTAGTATCAATATATAGCAATTACTGTTATTTTAGATGGGTTGTTTGCCAAAAGTGGCAATGGTGTTGGAGTTTATGTGCAGTGTTTTGGGTCAACTATGTGCAGAACTGTGGCCAGTCAGGGTCTTCGCACATGCAGTTCTTGCGATATAATCAGGTTGTCCACTGCTTGGTTGCTAATTTGGTGTCATTATTCTATGGTATGGAGTTTATACTTTGTATCAGCAGTAAAAGGTAATGGAGGAGTTTTCAATTTTTCTCACTGTCCATGCATTCATCATTCATCATCAAGCAGAGAGGCCCAGACCTCCATCTCCTTAGCCATTTCTTCCCGCTCTTCCAGAGGACACCGTGGCATTCCCAGACCAGCCAGTGTATCCTGGTTCTGCCTTCTGGACTTACCTTGGTTGGACATGTCTGAAACACCTTCCCCAGGAGGCATCCAGGAGTCACCCTCATGAGATGCCTGAACCACCTCAGATGTGAAGGAGTTGTGACTCTAATCTGAATCTCTCCAGGATGACTGAAGTTCTCACTCTAAGGGAGAGTCCAGCCACCCTGTGCACGAAATTTCAGCCGCTTGTATCTGCAATCTCATTTGTTCAGTCGCTGCCCACAGTTCATGACCATAGATGAGGGTAAGAACAAAAATTGACAGGTAGCATTGCCTTTTGTCTTAACTCTCTCTTCACAGCAACAGATCACTGGAGTTTGCGCCACTGCAGGGGCTGGACTGATTCATCTGTCGAACCCAGAAAGGGCATTCAACCCTTTGCCGACTGAGAACCATGGTCTCAGATTTGGAGGTGCTAATTCTCATCTTGACTCACACTCACTGGCAACACGACCACATTATCCACAACCCCTCTGCTCCTGAATGGAATCTGACACTAAGAGCAGCCCTGATGGAGTACAACACTCAAGGGAAAAGAGTAAGGCTTACTAACCACAATGGAGACCATGCTTTCACTCCATTTGTATTGGACTGGACAGCTCATAACAACAAATCCAGTACTCCTGGAGGACTGTCCCACTAGACAGCCCAAGAAACACGGTCAAATGCCTTTTCCAAGTCCACAAAACACATGTGGACTGGTTGGGAAAATTCCCATGCTCCCTCCAGGGCTCTAGTAAGGGTGTAGAGCTGAACCAGTGTTCCACAGCCAGTCATAGACTGGTTGCAGGCTTGATTTCTTAAACGTGTGCATGTGTGAACACAAACAGCGGTATTACTGTTTTTTTTTACTCCATTTTCCTATAATGCCAGGTCTGATCACAGACGAAGAGGAGGCACTATAGACCTACCTCCTACGATTACATTGTTGTTCTGCCTCGCTGCAACCTGATTAATAACTTGGCGACAGAAGTCCATCAACAGAATACTGCTCGGGTTCAATTAAACAAAGAAACTGATCAAAATAAGCTTTCATCTGTATCTGCCCTTCTATGCCCTGCACACACACAAACACTCTGGTGTGAGTAAGTTTCATAAATGCAGTGCTTGTTGCTAAAACATTGTGCTTACATCAACAGGTAAGTAGGTAAGTACAGAGTGATTTATATGCATTAATCAGCTATGTGACTAGACCCGGATATGAAGCAAACTGCAATGTAAAATATCATTACTTCCTAATGAGAGGAAATGAAGCTCTTTGTTTAAAAAAAAGAAAGAAAAAACTGCAGTGGTAGTTGTATTTCAAATGTGTATAGGGGAAACATGGGCTGTTGGTTTCATTAAATACTATACACATGCATCATTTTTTTTCATTATTTTTGAAGTCATTAAATGCATGCATGATTTAACAGCTGCCTATTAGTAGCTGCAACTTACTGGCATTCATAAAACAAAATGGCATATAAACCTATGGTGTATGCAATCTGCTCATGTACACCTTTTCATAATGAAGGCACTGAATGGTGCACAGTCAGAGTACTTGCCGTAAAAGTGTAAGCCACAAGATCCCCATGCATTAAAGGGCAGTACTTTATATAAAGACATAAAGGCTGACATAAAGTATAAGTCAACCTAATTAATTACAAGTAGGAAAACTTTAAACCACTAAAGTTTTTTTTCCACCATTAACCATTAAGCTCTATCTATGTTTATGATGATAGACTATTTGCGAGAAAGATAAGGTTATACAATTTCGACTCCCTCTTTCTTTTCCCCAACTAAGCACAATATTTTGATCCTAAGCCATAAAAAAAAAAAAAAATAGTTGGTGTAAAAATAAATTAGGGAAGGAATGATGGTGATAAATAAAAGTTGAATGAATGAATGAATGAATGAATGAAGAAATGAATGAATGATTGAAGAAATGAAAGAATTAAAACTTCCTTTTGATTTTTACTGTAGTGTACGCTTTAATTAAATGTTAATCTTGCATTTCAACAGTAACTTTAGCTCTTATCTCTGCTGAAAATGTGTTCTATTTTAATGCTCTGCAATCCACAATTCCTTAATTGTCACTGTTCTTATTCAGGCAACTTTCCATGTTGATGCTCAAAATCAACATAAAAGAAAAGTAAAACTGAAAAACGAAGCTGCACAAATTGTACCAAAAAACATGGACATGATACCATTTTTCCATACCATTTCCATGATCCACATCACCACCTGCTCAGGTGCATAACTAAATAGTGGTTCTTCTAGAAATGCTCACACAATACTGAACATTCAGATCATATATTTAGTAACGTTTATCTGGGAAGCCCATTCTTACCAGTAAGGCCTGAGGCATACCTAAAATTTTACTTTGCAGTTTGATGAAATACAGAACCTGTGATACTGAAGGTCTTCACTTGGAGGCAGAATACAGTAGAATACAGAAAGAGACAGTTATTTTATTTTGTTGCAGTTGTTTCGTTGCAGAGAAATGGTACAATTGAAGATGATGTGTTATGCCATTAAATCCATGTTGTTGAGATCGGAGATTCTCGTCTCTTGATGCTCCGATCAGTTACATTGACCAAATACACACGTATATGGAAACAAGGCATCAAGTCAATGCCCAGTAGGAAGAAATTTTGAATTCAGGGATAGACAATGTACAATGTTTTTTTTCAGTTTATTTTTTGTAAAAAGGTTTTGTTTTTTTCATTAGTATTGTACAGTTTTGCAAAAATGTGCCATTTAAATTTCTCAGTTTAAGTATAACAATTTGATTGTTCTGAAGTGCAAAATAGGTTTTGTTTTGCTTTGTTTTTCTTCAAAACGTTACATGCATCAGGTGATTCAAAAGTTACTGTCATGCCTGAAGAATGGTCCAAGTGTGAGAAAAGGAGTTTCATGGTGGGATGGAGACAAGAAAAGCACTGGAAAGAGATTAGTAGCTCCCTCAATCACACAATGTATGTATGACACTCATTTATGATTTCATTATGTTCTTATAGTTCTTGCTTCTAGACTTTGGTTCCCTCTTGTCCTGCACAGCTGATTCCCTTGGTGTGCTCTCGTGTTCTCTTGAAACTATTGTTCATGCTGGAACTCATTTTCTCAGTGGTCTGCTGAGATGTATGACTGCTTCCCATGCAATGGATATCGAAATTCACTAGATAAAGCGTAGTCATGGCCAAGTCTGTTTAAAGTCTTTAGTCTCAGTCTTAGATATAATAGTCACCAGGTGGTTAAAGATAAATATAGGAGGTATACATTGTTTTTGCAAACAAATGGCTCCAACAACTACTGAAATTCAACCACATCCTTAACTTTCATATCCTGCAAAAAAAGGGCTCCATATGTTTGGACGGTTTATCCCTACGTTTCTATGCATTTGTTTATTTCATTTCAGAGTAACATTGACAGTCTATTAAGTTGTTATTCAATGATCAAGTTATTGGGCTGCAATGTAAAGGATGCTAAAAGACAGAGATGGCACTTATCCCACTGATGTTTTCACTGGTTTTATGGCTTTATAACTCATTTGTTAAAGATTTGGGTTTTTCTCTTCTTGTTTTGTTATCGAACTACATTATCCCTCTCTCTGCATTACTTAGTTGCCCCTTGCCTACTTAGAAAGACATACTTTGTAAATATATTTCTGGTCTTTCTTACAGTCTATTTCTTTCTTGATGAGACGAAAGGAAACATGACATATATTTACATTTTGGGGTAGGCAACAAATTCAGAGAAAAAAAACATTGTTTGAGTAGGTCTGAAAATGAAAGCAAAGAAGAAAAAACAGAAAAAGGTTATTCATTGATTATGTGGGAAACTGGTAACTTCTCAGAGCAGTTGATCAGGAAAATGGCTAATGCTAGTCAAAGTAAACGGTTTAAGTTCTATTTATGAGTTTATATGTGAACACATTTGTTCTTCAACATATTTAGAAACCTACATACACTTTCACTCTTCCTTGAAATCATCTCAGAACTTCAAATCACTCTCTGAACTTGTGAGAACATTCTGGTCTCAATCTGTTTAAAACATCCTTTGATGCCACTTCCAGACAGTACACTTTAAGTACGACCAGGAAGAATTTAGTCTTTATGTTATCTGGGCAAAGTGGACGTGTGCCAAGATCTCTTCCATTATACAACAGAGAGCATTCACTCTAGCTGATACAGCCTGATGTATTTTTCCATTAGCTTTTATTGGTTCTTTCAGTTGAAAACATTTGAGTGAGAGATTTTTTATTATGTATACACACACACACACACACACATTTATATACACACACACGTTATACGTGTATATACACACACTCAAGATGATGTGTATATACTAAAAGACGGGTACACAGCCAGTGTCTCTTTCACACACTCACACACACATACACACAAATACATAATGCGAATTCAATTAACATTAATTTCAATTCAGTTCAATAATACTTTCCTAATCCGCAAAGGGAAATTTTGCTGCAAAAACAATTATTTCTTTCTTCAGAATCATTTTACATTGTAGATAGTTATTGCTGTGGGCAGGAAGGATCTCCTGTAGTCTGTGTTGCAGTGGATCTATAGGATCCTCTGACTGAAGACACTTGAACCACTATGTTGTGTAGAAGATGCTCAGTGTTGTTCAATATGTTTTTCTTTTTATCCTTCTTTGCACACTGAGCTCTTGAGGCTTCAGAACAGAGCAAGCGTTTTTTTATTAATTAGTATCTTTTT
>JBAMYA010041353.1:0-15261 GCA_037176975.1 Arrhamphus sclerolepis | reverse complement strand
TACGGTTTACAAATCACGTTTTACACATACAACTACACAAAGCTACACACAGACCGGTTTACACACGCACAAATCAAGTAGTGCGCACACACAAAAGAAGTACTACGCACGAAGCAAGTAGTACGCACACACAAATCAAGAGCTACACACACACACACAGCTATATTGAGTCTATTTTCTCTCCATATCTTTGTGACTTAAATGTTTTTCTAGACCCAAATTACATGAATTAATTTTGTCTGTATTATTAATTGTTAGAATATCAAATTTAACTGGAAGCCTGAGGGTTAGTCACTAGTCACTTTTGCCAAAAAAGTCACCAGGGGAGTTAGGAATGTCGCCAGATTTAGCAAGAAAGTCACCAAGTTAGCAAGACTGCTCGATGGCTGGAAAAATCAGCTTTGCAGAGTCTACAAATAACGTTTCTTCTATCAACTTCTCCATCTGGAAAAAGTTTAAAATTTAAATGTCCATGATAGAGTTCGCCTACGTACCTTTCTCAATTTTTCAAACCCCACCGGTTCTTTCCCATGAACCATGGGCATCTGTGTTCAGATTCTGAGCAGAATGGACTTTCAAAATAAAAGTAAAAAAACAAAAAAAACAAAAAACAGTGCGTTAGCGCGTGTTAAAATAACTGTTTGCGTTAATTTTTTAATGTGTTAATGCTTTAATAATGCGTTAACGCACCCACTGATAAAAGTTAGTTGTCCCGTCAGGCAGCTGCCATAAGGTAAGTTGTTGCCCGGATCAAGTGTCAACCTGCCCCGGGCAGACGGGCAGCCATTAATGTCGAACCCCGCAATGACCCTCCCTACTCTACTGAAAAATAGAAAAAGCTATTTTTGATCAAAGGAAGAAAAAAAAAGTATGAAAAAAAAAAAAGTCACCGTACGCTTGTGCATTGACTGCAGAGTTAATGATCTCTCTTTCTCCTCTAGTATGGAGAATTTTCTGATTTTGTTGTGTACTCCTTCAGGCAGTCATCTTTATACATTTCACTGGATGTACACTAAACAAAAGTTCATGTATCATCTCTGGGCCCCACAGAGATTTTTGATTCATCACTCAATATCAATTTCTCATCCAATCAGCCACTGTCCATGAGTGTACTACAACCTTGTTTTCTTCTGTTTAAGAGTCAGTCATGGTTTACATTTGGCTTTTTTGTTATGCAATTCCCATTTCCTTCAGCCAGTTTCTTAGCGTTTGGTCAAAATGTTGACTCCTGTTTTTTATGGGGCTTCTTTTTTTATTTTCAAAGCATATTTAGATCTGACTTTTTTGTTTGGATATATTGATATATAATCCTTGGTCACTTCCATGTTGAATTACCTTCTTGTTGGAGATTTATTATCTTTTACATTGTTTCAACTCTTTTCTCGGCGCGATGCTTAATGTTATACAACAGGTCATTAAGTGGGATGTGGCATGCTTTTCCATGTTCTTGGATGTATCTGCATTTTCAGAAACAGATTGAATAATTTGTCTTTATTCAACTAGTTCAAATATACATCAGCATCAATGGCTGATATATACAATTTATCAATAATAATGACTTCAGAGGTGCATTTTACTTTAATTTTATTTATTATTTTCTGATTTAGTTATAGTTGTAACAGAACATGCCTTTGTGCCAAGCAGTGGTGACACTCAAACTATTAAACACTCAAGTCATGAATTATTATTTATTTAAGCATGCTTTAATACTTAAAACATGCTCTAGATTGCAAGTTGAAATCAGTAATGTCTTTCATATGAAGTTCATACACGTGTCTCTTACTCACTCTCAGCATCAACCTCCTCTGAGAGATGGAAATGGAAATTATTTCGTTTTTCTACTGACAACTTAAACAAGTCTACTTGAAACACAAGAACCAGAACTGGTGGACTAAGTGTGGTGATTCTGCAGGTGTTCATGTTTTGAATCTGAACTATTGTTAAGAAGGTTGTGTGGTATCTGACTGAACAAGACGCAGTGAATGTGCATAGGGCTAAAGCAGGCATCTGATTGGATGAGGAAGGCAGGGGGTCGGGACAAGCGTGTGAATGGCAGGGGGCATGTGTTTTGCTGTATGCTGTATCCGCAGCGTTGTTACGACTGACAGTTCACAATGAACCAATGGCTTGCTGGACACCTTGTTGTCCATCCTTTTGTCCCAATCACATTCAGCTGGAGGTTATAATATCTTTACATGTGTGCGTGTGCAGGTTCAAGTTTGTAGTGTCTACAAATAATTCTTCTTCTATCAACTCCGCCATCTGGAAGAGGTTTAAAATTAAAACGTCCATGCAAGATTTTAGTACCTTTCTCCTTCTTTTTCAATCCCTGCCAGTTCTTTTCTGTGAACCTTGGTTGTCAATTTATAAAGAAAAAAAACATTAACACACAATAAAATAATTGTCAGCGTTAATTAATTAATGCGTTAACATATAAATTAATTAAAGCACTAATTCATTAATAAATAACTATCTGATAAATATAGATATATCTATATATAGATATATACATACATGCACACACACACATATGTATACACACAGTTTAATTGCTTAATTATGTGTTTTATGCATTTTAATTTTCATTCTTCACTGTTTCCTCTTGGACTAAAGTTCAATTTTAGTTTTGTTGAGATATGTTTTACTAAATCAGAACATTCTGTTTTGCCCCCCTCTCTTTAAAAATAAAAAATAAAAAAATACCTGAATGAACCTCCCTTCAAGAAAAGTGATTATATCTTTTCCTTCTGCAGAGGATCTATAAAGCACATATTTGGAGTTAACAGCATCTTACTCAAGGAGACCATAATGCTGGAGGATGATAGGAACTCAGCATCCAGATTGGAGGAGAGCTGGAAACTTCAAGAAGTCAAGAATAGGTTTCATCACTTAATGGTTCAAAAGAATATTTAGACATTTTATCACACTGAAGTGGGAAGGTATGGTTAGTTTGACATTTCTATTAGCTTGCTGAAATAACAAAAAGTCTCTAACTTTGCAGTTTGTACATCAAACAGCTGAAAGAAGAGAGAATGTTGTGTTGTTGTCAGCCTCAGGGCTTCATGTGTCAGGGAAAGTCTACACAAACTTAGCTATCAGAGAGACTGATGTTTACGCTTAAAAATCTCTATTATACACTTCTGACTCAATACTCTCACAAATAGAAGTTAAACAGAAAAACATGACTTATCTGCTGTTACTATGAAAGAGCTTTCAAAACAAATTTCCAAATTTTGATGCTGGAAAACTGGCTTCTCGTACAACATCAGCTGGTAAACAAGGTAGAATAGATACCATACGTCAACTGTGTGACGGAAATTAATGTGAGCCGAGGGGATGCATTTATTTACTGATAAAAGGCCTAAACCTGTAGCCTAGAAATCTAGATGTTCCACAAATTTACATTTCTTCAGCAGGTCCGTCTAACTACACACGGTCAGAGTTCATTATACCCAAACGTCTTAGAGAGCCAATCAGATCACTCTATCCTTGAAGAGCATGTGTCAAACTCGAGGCCTGTGGGCCAAATCCGACATGCCACTTCATTTTATCAGGCCCACAAGAGCGTGCAAAGACAATCATTAACTTATAACAAGAACATTTCTGAGGAAATGTTTGATTCAGTACTAAAATCAAAAAGTGGAAAAACTGTGGCCCTGCGATGGACTGGCGACCTGTCCAGGGTGTACCTCTGCCTTTCGCCCAGAGAGCTGGGATTGGCTCCAGCAGACCCCCGTGACCCTGCACGGGAAATGGCGGGTATAGATAATGGATGGAATAAATGAGGTGGAGAGCAGCCAGAAGTCTAAATAGATTTAGCAGATGTTTGCAAAAAGTTTTACAAAAGTATTTTTCAATACTTTATTTTTATAAAGGGGAGACCGGGTGTGATTGTAACACTTTTGCTTCAGCACCTGCATCTCATTGAATTTCTGATTACGAGTTCTCAAACTTTTATTCCAAGTACTCACATTTGTTGACTACAAATGACACCAATCCAATCACCTGCAAAAGTATCACAGATCTTGTGAGCTGACACCAAATACATGGTGCTCACGTGTTACAATGTGTCATGTGATCTGATCTGATTGACTCGTTGTCCTTTATAACTAAATCTGATGCTGCTGCTGATGATGCCGCTTTTATTATTTTTTTATATTGGTGGGAACACCTCTGTTAGTCTCTCTCTTCCACTGTCTAGGTATTCTATTGAATTATAAAAGTTAAGAAAATGGAGTTAATTGTATGTGAGGGGTTGATTGTAACACAGCTTGTAACCCTTACAACCCGTGTTACAACCTCTCCTCCCCTGTCAGCTATTGTTTAGCAGCTGGTATTAGAGCTCAGTGCTTATAGCAGCGGGAGAATGCATCACATCTAACCTGAGAAACCTGACTTTCAGCTAATATAAGTCACATGATTATAACTGCAGGAGTTTTAACATTGTCTTGGGGAAAAAAATTACTTTCTGACCTCAAAATATATTTTTTTCCTCTGTAGAATCTGCATGCGTATGTTTACAGCCCTGACAACTACCATGAGGGATTGGAGAGGAAGCACGTACACACTGATATGATCAGACGACTAACTGGTCATGTGATCGGTGTGACTGGTGGACGTGATGGTGTTACTACTAAACCCAAGTTCCAACCACACCCGGTTTCCCCATAACAAAAGAAATTGTGATTTTTAGGAGAAAAAGTTGAAATTGTACAACATTATATAAAATTTGAGATTTAATGACTTGTAATTCTATGTCCAAATGTTGCGAAAAGTTGATGACAATATCATTTTTGTTAAACTAAGTTAAAAAGTCACAATCTTTCAAAATTTGCAATTTTTCAACAAAATTGGCTTTTATTTGTCCCAAGAAAACTTTTAGTACAAAAGTCTATATTTTATGATAGCAGTGGTGATTTTTATGAAAATTTAAATTATATGACAAAAGCTCACTTTTATGAATTTGTTTTTTTGTTTGTTTGTATGTTTGTTTTCCACAACAGAGTCCAGGAACTAGTGGAAAATCTGACAACGTTACTGTCTTAGAAACATGAAGCATAAGCAGTGCTTTAGCAGTAACCATGGTGATGATGTGACAGTTTGACCACATCTGCTGTTTGTTTTGTTTTCCATCAAGTTGAAGGATTTGTTTTTTATTGCTTTTGTAATTTATTTGCATTTTAACTCGGTCAAGTATCACACCAGTTTGTTTAATATACATTTATCTCTGAAGATACACCAACGTTTGTGCTTACAGGCCTGACAAGGACCTTATGTTTCCTGAACAAATTCCTGCATGATGCCAGCACCACACTCTGCATACAGTGTGAGACACCACGGGCATCAAAGAGCATCACTCATCAGTTCAGATTTTCACCAGTAGAGAGCAGCCAAGACATGCAAAAAAATAAAAAATAAAAATTACACTTGCTTCACTCACTTTTATGATTTAGATTCATATCACTATTCCAAAGTGCTAACTAATTTATGAAAAACCACTTAAAAAGAGCCATGGAGAGAGAGAAACACCTGTGTTCATTAATTATGCTGAAACAGTGAGTTTGACTGGAGAAAAGGTCCCATCTTATGAATTATGCCATGCTAGACCATTCCACAGATTTGTCCATACGAGTCTGTGTGCCAAGTGAAGAACATTTCCCTCCTCAAAATGAATATTTACCCTCTGTGCTTCACACCACGACTGCATACAACTTGATCATGTGCTGCTGGAAAAATATCTGCACAAAGCTTTCACGCAATGCTCCGTCTGCTGTAATAACAGAGATATGCTGAGGGCTTCTTTCAAGCCAACAAGTTCTGATTTCATTCTGAAATATTTTTAAGGACATGTCAGCAGTGTCTGTGATAAAGCTGGGGGCAGGACAAACACAGCTGATATATCAGAGAAAATATCTGTAAAACCCTCGGGTCGGGGAACAGGCTGTGATTCCTGTTTGTGGTTCGGAGTACCTGACCTTCTTGGAGTCCCTGGGAGGGGTGCTGGAAGTGTCCATAAAGGGGACTCCACTGTCCTGCTGGGGGACTTAAATGCCAATGTGGGCAATGACAGTGTTACCTGGGAGGCAATAGCCTCTCTGATCTGAACCAGAGTGGTATTCTGCTGTTGGACTCCTGTGCTACAATTTGCCTATAACAAAAACCATGTTTGAACATAAGACGGTCCATAAGACACCGTGTGCTGCAGTTTGATGATCAATTTTATAGTAGTGTTGTTAGATTTGAGGTCATATGTTCTGGACACTGGGGTGAAGAGAGGAGTGAGCAGAGTTGTCAACTGATCCCTGGTGAATTGGTTCAGATGGAGGGGGAGGATGCTGGACAGACCTGGTAGATCCAAAAGTATCAGGAAGGTCTGCTGGGAACACCTTGCAGTGGAACATGTCAGAAAGATCTTCACCTTCCCACTCAGACAGAGTTTTAATTAAAATAGGTCCAAATGGGTCATGTTCCCCAGCTCTACTGTCTTGGTGGCTGACCGCAGGTGGGGCTGAAAGGTCGTCAGTGGTGGATGGACACCCCTGGAGAAAGAGGCCGTTGGCTAACCTTCACTCCTCTACTCTCCAGGACATAACTCCACCTCTCTAGATGTTCCTCCACCTGCTCCCACTACAGATCACAATGTCATCTGTAAACATCATAGTCCATGGAGATTCCCATCTAACCTCATCTGTCAGCCTGTCCATCACCACAGCAACAAGAAGGGGCTTCGAGCTCAATTCAATTTTACTTCCATTCAATTTTATTTATATAGAATCTATTTACAACAAAGTTGTCTCAACACTCTTCTAAAAATCCCAGAGCATGACTCCGAAGCACATGAAAAAGACAAATAGTGGCAAGAAAAAAAACTCCCTCTTGTGAAGAAACCTTGAGCAGGACCCAGCTCAATTATAGGGGGGACCCTCCTACTGATAACCAGCTGGGTAAAGGAAGAAATGATAATGGAGACAGGACAGACAGGATGAAGGAGAGAGAGAGAGGAGGGGTACAAAAATATATAAATATGTGGTATAAGAATATATAAATATGTGGTGGTGCAGACAGGCTGTGCCAGCAGGCATTCCACATTGGTGTCCAGTTGACAGATGCAGGTAAACACCGGACTGGTCAGAAGTGATCCTTGCTGCAGTCCCACCTCCACCTTGAACTCCTCTGTTACACCTAATTCACCGCACCACTGTCTTACTGCTCTCATACTCTAACATACAGACTTCCTCATCAATACCATGATATACTTCCGGAGCCCATATAAATAAAATCGAAAGGAACTGAACTTCTCCACTGAAGGAGTTTTATCAAGCTTGGTTAGCTTGTTTAAAAACAGCTGACTGGTAACAACAGATCAAGTGTGCTACAGCCTCAGTGGTTGCTCTGGACTGTGGGGTTGGATGAGATCCTCCCAGAGTTCCTCAAGGATCTGGATGTGGGGCTGTCCCGGTTGAAACATCTCTTCAACATCGCATGGGCATTGGGGATTGTGCCTCTAGACCGGCAGACTGGGGCGGTGGCTCGCTTGTTACGGAGGACCAGAGGGTGTGCCTCCTGGACATCTCCCTGGAGAGGTGCTTCAGTCATGTCCATCCGAATACCCAGACCCAGGACACGCAGGAGACATGTCTCTCAGCTGGCTTGGGAACGCCTCACTGTTGACCCAAACTCAGATAAGAGGGACTTAACGGATAAATGAATGAATATCAGAAGCCACTTTAGGCTGTTTATGGAACAACCAGACACCAAATCAGTTTTAAAAAGTTTTCTCGGCGTGGGAGTGTACTGCTGCTTTCTACTGCTCTGAGGCACTTTTAACAACATTTACCAACCGAAGATGCATACTCTTCCAGCATAAGTCAATGGAAATTGATTTTTAAAAACACTGATTGTGAATGGACATCTTGGTTTGATAAAAAAATCAATCAATGAAGGTCTCAAAACAATATTTGTAATGTATGAAAGGTCAGTGCCTTGGATGATGGAGATAGCTACTGTATGGATTACCATTTTAGTCAGCCTTACACAAATAAATAAATAATATAAAGATAAACTTCTCTAAAGAGAATACACATAGCTATGAAATAATCATTGAATGCATAGATGGTTGATATAGTACAGGTATGGGACTAACATTTTCTAAAACAAAAGGGTAGGTCACTCCTTTGTTTTCAAAAAAACAATCCCCTGCAGAACAAATACGCACATCTTCATACATATGGAAATGAAAAACAGTTCCTCTATGACAGATGAGTGCATGTACACAGGACCCAGGAGGTACAAAATTGTCTTGCTATTTTCTAAACCACTTTTCTGACAACACTGTCATCGCTACAAAAAACAATCAGCTGATTCAAAGACAATGCTGAAGATTCTCTCTGGTTTGCAGAAACTATCAAATGGATTTCAAAGTTGCCCAACCAACAACTGGGTCTGTTTCGAACCGATGATGAGGCTAGTTCTGGGCTGGATTATGTCACAGTGACCTCCACATCACTGCAAGCAACTGCACATTTACATCCAAACATGTAAAATGTTCTGTTAAGAGGGTCAGTGCTGTTATGACCACATAAAAGCAGATTAATGGTGGCAAATTTGATCATTTCAGAAAGTTTTTTGTTTCTTTGTTTTACTGGGAGTTTTTCAATTGAATGTTTAAAAAAAACAAAAACATTCTGATAAATAACCAAATAAGTGTGGAGAAAAAAAAAAAGACCAATTATTTTACTGGGGGAAAGGGAAATTATATGTTACCCTTTCTGCAAATTATCTTGATTTGATGCTTGTTCCCATTGGAGTTTTTGAACTTGTCTCTGGTTTGAAGAAGAATCTGTATGTCAGATAGCTTAAAAAAACAAAAAAAAAACACTGGATGCACTGGGAGTAAAACCAGAGATAACGTTGGTGTGGCATTTCCTCACAAGGGACTGAAAAGATGGAAAATGTCCTTTTGACTTTTCACATAATGCACATGGTTCAGGTGGCTGGATGCTCGGTCACTCAGAGGAAATATGAAGAAACCCCGAGCATTATGGCGCATTACAGAGCAAAGAAAATCTGTAAGAAACAGCGTTTTCCCGACAATTATATTATGGTCAAGTTCATTTTATTTAATTTTTTTTACTACATCACGCCAGAACATGACAACAGTCATTTATCCTTTCACATCGCATTTCATTTCAGTCTTTACATCAAGGGTGTTGAACTGTTTCATCCTGGACCACATCATCACCATGGTTACCATTCAAGAATAACCGACCCTTTATTTTCTCAACAAGCTATGTTGTCAGATTTACCACTGGTTTTTTATGACTCTGTCACATAAATGAATAAATAAAATAGTGACATTTTTGTCAATTACAAATTTCACAAAATTTCAAACTTTTATCATGAAATTGGGGGTTTCATGGTAAAGTCAAATTTTTCTTGTGTAATCATAAATTTTAAAATCAGCAAATTTTGTAATAAAATGGCAAATTTTGCCATATCACATCTGTCACACCGCAAATTTCACAAAAAATAGTGACCCTGTGTACGAACTGTATTTCTTTATAAAACTTGCATTAAAAAAATTGATAGCATGCATGTAAAAAAAAGTCTTTCAAAATTTGCTATTTTACCACAGAATTTGCTCTTTTTTATTTGTGATTATACACGAAAGAAGTTGTGATTTTAGTAGAAAAGTGACAATTTCTGTGAAATTTGAGATTGTATGATTTAAAAAAAATAAAATAAAAAATAAAGATGTGATATTGTGGAATTATCGAACTACAAAAAGACATTATCCTTTTACAACAGTCGTAATGTGTTGTGCCCTGTTCCTTAGACTTTGTATCTTACTATCGTAAATGTAGGATGTTTTTTGCTTACTTCTTTATGTCACAACATCTCCAGTAGGTTTCACCTAAGGAGAAGAGAGAATCTGCTGTCTCTCCTGCTATTGACATTCTTTCATGTGACACTAGGTTGTAAATAGTGAGAAAACATTTGCCAGCGAGGAGGAGAAAGGGTATTTAAGCAGAGTGACACTGAGACTATTTGAGCATTTTATATTCCGCTTTTGATATGTAAACTGCTCCTTCGCGAAAATAAATTTCTGCCTTATAATCTAAATCTCTCCTGTGATTTGTAAATTTTTCTAACATTAATTGAAAAAAAAGTCAGTTTCTATGAGAAAGATTTGTGATTTTAGAACAAAAGCTTCAATTTTAATGGAAAAAGTTGTGAATTTTGTAAAATTTGAAATTTTATGACAATATTCATTTAATCATTTATCCAGGAACCAGCAGGAAATCTGACAACATAGCCAGTTGAGAAACTAAAGAATTACCGTGCCATTAATGGTAACCATGGTAATGATGTCATAGATCTTGAAACCCTTGAATTACTTGGTAAAGGAGATTACTGACCCAACCTGGCTCAGGAGCTGTTGGTTTGCTTGTTGTCTCATTTCTTAGCTAAAGCTATCTAATTTCACAGCATTATTTAATTGTTTAAATATTCATTAAATGTATATTCCAAAAAGTTTTAAGTTTATGATAAAGTGACTAAAACAGAATTTACTTGTTTTACTCACAATGGTTTAAAACGTATAAATCCACCAACTATCCCCAAAAGAACAACATAAATTGACTTTTCAAAGTCAGTACACTTTTTCAGTTCATGAATCAAAATGTCCTTTTGACTTTTAGAACAGTGAAAAAAAATGTTACTTTGATAAATTTAAGCCTTTAGTCTGATTGGGCTGATGAAAAAGACACTGTTTGATCACCATAAATCTTGTGAATGTGTCCTTAGGTGTAACTGATATCAAAGATGAACCTTCCTTTAAGCTCTTATGGCACTGACCCGATGGTTAAATCCCCCTTCGTTCTGCCGTGTGTACAGAATAGGCTGTACCTGGGATTTCCAGTGGAGATGATGGCCGTGGAGCTCAACAGTTCCTCGTACAGATCAGCGCCCGACACAGGAAACGCCGCGTGCTGGGCCAGCAGCACTCGGCGGATGGCAAACAGAGCCTGAAAAACAGAAATCACAGCATATGAGGCTCACAGCTGTGACATGAATCAGTTGTAACATATGCACTCGTGGATCTCAGCCAGTAGTTTTTTTTCTTCTGTGAAAATAGGTCACAAAGATGATAATCTTAAAGCTGAAGGTGAAACTTTGGGCTGTTGTGGTGAATGCAGAGGTCCCTCGCTTATAATTAGGTCAGTTGTAAAGATTGATGCTTAAACTCCATTTTCTTTTTAGCTTCAAAGAGATCCAAACGTTTCATCTCTGCGTTGAGACAAGACGTAATTATAACGACAAACTGGTGTCTTTCATTTTTATTTTGCCCAGAAACATTGTCTAATCTCTCCAATACTCTAACACATTTACATGCAGTTTAGCAGAACTGTGGCTTCCAACTCAACCAGGCCATTTAATTAGTCCTGGTCCTTAGATCAGCACCAACCAGCAACCATCCCACTTCCAGGCTGACGCTCATCCAGGAAGGGTGTTTTGTTGCATTTCCTCGACTGAACACTAGGTGCTGACAACTTTGTCCCACCTCTTACCAAAAGGGTGCCACACGGTTTGAGGAAAAATGGTCTTCAAAGGCTCTCTGTAGTAATCTATGGGTGCATACATGACCTGATAGTTTGTCCATGCTTTTGGCTGCTACCCAAAAAAGATGCACATCCAACCCATACGGACCCTCCTGTAGGAAGCTGAACCCATGTAGCTCATTCAGGCTGAGCCTGGCTGGAGCCCATGGGTGAAGGTCCACCACCCCCATCTCGATTCAACTTCGTCCATGGAGGTCATTTTAGATCACAGAAAAATGTGCAATTCAAATAAAGAAAGACACTTCTTTTTCTTGATTTTATTCATTTTATTTTCAAAACACACCAACACCATTACGACAACGCTAACTTTAGAGTCATCGGTGCATTAGCACATTAGCAGCAACCTGCTAACAGCGCTGCATTTAGAGCCTGAAATAAACCCGGATTTATTTCTGTCGTAGCCACAAATTACACAGTGTAACATGTTCTATATTAATTATCTACCAATTTTACATTGAACAATGTGACTTGAATTAATCTTATCAGATTGTGAAAATCACACAGCGTGAACCCCACATTAAAGACACGAGGAGAAGTTCAGTCACCCAGGAGAGACTCGGTAGAGTCGATATTCCTCCACATGGAGAGAAGCCAGTTGACATCTGGTTAGGATGTCTCCTGGACACCTCCCAGTTTGATTAATATTTCTATGCCCCGAGTCCCCGCCATGGTAATGTGGACAGCTATAACGATAGCTACTGGAACTTTTCTGGCATTTCTGCCATGTCACGCATCGAAATAATGACATCTTATGTTTCAAATTTAAGGAGACATGATCAATAACCAGCTTTTTAGGTTACTTAAAGACGCAGAGCACTTTAAGTCCGTTTGAATCCATCTGAACATGTAGAAGTAATTTGCCTTGACTGCCTGTCACATATTTTGATAGCTGTATGGTTTAATTAAATAAACCTCACATTTAAGAACCTTTAATGAGCTAATGTTTAACATTTTTCCATTTTAACTTAAATCATGAAATGTAAGTGTCAGATTAGTTCTTTTAATCTCTGCGTCCATTAAACAAGTCATTTAATAACCGTTTTGATCATGTGGGATAACCGAGGCAAACAAAGTGGTTGTGGTTCCTCTGGAGTCTACCCAACTGGTCCACCTGTGTGGACTTAGAGAAAGCATTGGGATGTCTTGGGGGGATGAGGAGAGGAGGGGAAGGGGGGTCTTCAGTAGTATGGGATACCTGATCCATTGCTACTACTACTACTACTAAGCTGAGCCAGAGTTTGGTCCACACTGATTTCATCTGTCTCTCAGATGATGTGGTCCTGTTGGCTTCACTGAGCCATAACCTTCAGCTTTCGTTGGAGCAGTTCAAAGCCGAGAGTGAAGCGGAAAGGATGGGAAAGAGCCCCTCCAAATCTGACACCATGGTTCTCAGACTGCAGGAATGTGAACTCTGTCCCAGTCTATGGTGGTGAAGAGGGAGCTGAGCAAAAAGGCAGCTCTCTCTTCATTTGCCGGTTGGTTTACATTTCGATGCTCACCTATGGCCACGGACTGAATAACAGAAAGACTTAGATTGGGGATGCATTCGGCTGAAATCACTTCCCTACGTCAGGTAGCTGAACTCTCCCGATGGAGAAAAAAAGCTCAGTCATTTGGGGAAGACAAGAGTAGAGGTGCTGTTCTTCCACATCGAAAGAAGCCAGTAGAGACGGTTCAGGCATCTGGTGAGGATGCCTCCTTGACGCCTCCCTGGAGAAGTGTTTCCAAGTGGCTAGTGTCCCCAGGGCACACGACAGATACAGTGGAGAGATTATGCCTCTCAGCTGGCTTGGGAAAGTTTCAATATTCACTGAGGAGCTAGAAGAGGTGGCGTGGGAGAGGAAGGTCTGGGCCTCTTTGCTCAAGTTGCTACTTACGTGACCCCAAACTTGGATAAGCAGAAGCTGATGGACAGATCTTTAGATCAGATCTTTTTCTCTGCCTATTCTGGACTGGTTACCTCTAGCCATTTGGCTGTTTGCCTGTTGCTGCCCCCCCCCCTTCTCTTTTTTTTCCTTTCTATTTGTTCTTTTTTTCCCCTTATGATTTGTTCTTTGAGCCATTTTTTTTATACTTCTCCTGGAAATCAAAAACAAATCCAGATTATTCCAATTCTTAGTTTCAAGAGAATAATAATTGGCGCAAATTTGTGGGGAAATAGGTTAAAATTCAGGAATCCAAAATAATTTTTGAGACTATTTTGGAGAAATCGTAATGTTTGCCAGGTACACACACTTCCTAACTGCCCTACACAAGCATATTAACGATCACATTTGTTGCTGAATTAAAACAATCCCAATTACAATTCACTTGAGGTACACTGCTCCTCTCCTTATTTCAATGTAAACAATCAAGCAACAGGCACGTGTGACAATGAAGCTTTGTTTGGTTAATTATAATGGATGCAATTTATTGTAACAGATTCATAATTATCACTCACTCAATATTGACCTTGGCAAGGATTGAAGCGCATCCCATCAGGACTCGGTGCTCATTAGTGGAACACCTGGAGTGTGCAGCTGTATTTCTGTGATAGGACTGAGGTCATTGTTTCACGCTGGAAATGTTTCCAAAGAAGCTGGCTTCTTTTCCAAACTCTTATTGCTTTAGTGGGCCCTCGTCTGCACATTGATGGTTAATGCTGCATAGGAAATGAGCCACGGCAAAGGAATAAAAAGTTGAACACCAAACCACGCTCTCCCTACTTTCTCATTAATTAGGCTGAGAAATATGAAACACCTCAGCCTGTCGTGACTCCTTGATCCCAGAAGGTGATAACAGATAAGTCATCACCATGTTGGACAGGCCTGTACATTGGTTCATCAGATTTGAAAGGTTTATTGTTTCTATTTTGAGATTCAAACTTGAGCACTAACTCAAGCCTAAAATCAAACAAAGGTGCAGTGTTATGTGGGATACAGCGGCCTGATTTAAATCCAGGCCGCCGCTTCATCCTTTCTGGCCCATGAGAGCATGCAAAGACAATCAAACTCCTAACTAGAACATTTCTTAGGAAATTTCAATGTGACCTCTCGTTAGATCAAGTACTGACATTAAAATGAGGAATCACTGAGGTGGCGAGCAACTGATTTCTGTAAAAAAAAAAAAAAAAAAGAAAATTAATTAATTAAAAATAAATAAATTATTAATTAAAAAAATAAATTAAAAATAAAAATCACAATTCAGCAGAGAAGAATTTCATTTTTGTCAAAACTCATGATTTTAAAATGTAACTTTTTTTACACAAAATTTGCGATTTTAGGACTGAATTTTAGGCTAATTTTGGATCATTTCTGTTCTAATTCAATATATTTTAATAATTAATTTATAACAGTGAATTAATTTGAATCTTAATTTTTAATATTTGTGATTTTCAAAAAGAAATGTGCTTCAATTAGAAAAGTCTGAGTTTTATTGAAGTTGTCATTTTTGCAAAATTTGAGAATTTATGACAAGATTTTACTTTTTTATGGAACAGAAGATGTGATACTGCAAAATTCCCCATTCTACAACAAAATTCAGCTTTAAAAAAAAAAAAAAAAAAAAAAAAAAATCTTTTTTTTTCACTTTGCAGTTGTACAATACAAGGAACTTTTGTAAACTTCTCCAAAACCCCTTACTTTCCCACTAAAAAACTGCT